>LKNJ01000316.1:0-42729 GCA_002120245.1 Maccullochella peelii
TGCTGCCACCGCGACCCGGCCCCGGATAAGCGGAAGAAAATGGATGGATGGATGGATCAATGGATTTAGGCTAAGGCTTGTTTGTGTCAACACAATTATGATTTTAAAATTGAACAGAAGAGTGCATTGCATGTTTAAACTGTTGGTTGTTGTCAGACAATTAAGCAGTAGAAAAGAGAAAACACCTACACGGAAATAGGAGGCTACAGTCTGTCTCCTCATGTTGGTGGTTTCCTCTGGGTGACGCATCATCTCCATGGTGTCCACCTGAACACAAACATTCACAATGAAGACGCTGCATTGATAAACAGGCCAGACTCAGGCCAGGACCATCACTGCAAAAGCAGCTGAATCAAATGAGATGCAGTTCATTTGCAACCTGACATCCTCTGTGGGCTCTGTAGAGATAAAGGTATTATTACAGCAGGTCTCCTTCCTCTAAATGGGCCAGTTGGGAATACACAGCTGTATTAACTGTGCCATCTGTATAACATAGCCCCATAAACACTTAAAGCTAACAATTTAGAGAATAATTCTGCACTGCTGTGGGGCATGGGAAAATTGCAGAGCATTCTGAATAATGAGACTAGCCGTCACCAAGCAGACAGTCATCCCGACGACGACGGATTAACGAGGACACAATATAAGCTTTCTAATGGCCTTCGCAGTTCATGGCTTCATCAAAATTAATGATGCAATAGATATTTTATGGTAAGTCTACATTGCAAAGTGCATATCTTCATCCTAGTACAGATAAAGAAAGGTATGTCAAACGTTACATGAAGGGAGGAATAGGACGCTTTGACACTTTGCTATTTTGAAAGCAGATCACACAGAAGTACAAACTGTTATCTGGGACTCACTTCCGCTATTCTAACAACCGTCACACTACTTTAATCTGGTCGTACTGCTAACTTTTTGTAAGCTTGAGTTTCAACTTCTCCCCAACTCTGATTGAGAACATGGCGGCATACATATTACATCAATCACACTGAGTGGTTAGTAAGAAGCCCTTTCTTGTTCAAGAATAACTGAGTAGGTGCTTAGGGGAAGTTCAACAAAGTAGAACAGTTTTTCCACAGTTATTCTGGCACATTAAGTATTTCTATAATCTAAAAACAGAGCATTTGTTTACATTAATACCGCAGAACTGTGGCAGCGTGAAAATAATAGTTCAAAAGAAATGATTTACATTTTCCAAAGCCAGACTGTGATTGATGTTAAAAGAGTGAAGCTGCACACAGTTCAAAGTTAGTGAAACAGAGTTAAAGTTTCAATTTGGATTATAATGATGATCAGTTTATTTCAGTGGTCTGTGATTTAGAAACATATTTACATTTTGAAACTTATTATTTTCAAGAGAAGTCTTACCTTCAATAGGTATTTGGGAGACTTTGAGTACGGCACATGTTGGCGAATGACATGGAAATAAAGGAAGAGATAGAGAAGTGGATAGACAAGAAGTGAAGAAGCTGAAATTCACCTTTAAGGGGTTTTTCACTGTAAATCATAATGTGAAGACCAAGTAAAAACAATTCCACAATGGACTGGAAAGACATTTTCAGTTTCGTATCTTACAGACATTATGATTTGACCAAATGTTTCCCCTTAAATTAAGTTAAACAGACACAGAGAAATGAAACTGTTGGAGTGTGAGTTCAGAAGTGACAAAGTTAGAAAGCCCCTTTCTATTACGAAACTTTGTGGCTAACTGTTTTGTGCTGAAAGACAGTGTAGTGTGTGTGACACCATAAAAAAGCACTCAAAGAACCTCAACTCTGCAATGAAGAACCTCAGTATGAACATGATTAATAGACAGTATTGGATGCAAACATTTTCAGCGTACTTCTTAGTAAGTCCTTTGAGTGTTGCTACATGAAAAATTATTGTGGAATATTCATGAAACTATCATGGCCTCCTACTGAAGTATGTTGCAGTTATTTGAGCTGATTTTGTGAGGACCTACATTTTTTTTTTACAATACTTCAGTGCCCATTAGCAACAAAACAACAATAGTTAGTAAGTCAGAAAAACTACTTTTGTGCCATAGACACCAAATGCCAGATGGCGATGCTGCATCTCCACAAGCAAGACAGCAAACATAACAGGGTAGTCAATTAATGTGGCTATGCTTCACAGCACATGTTTTTACTGGGTTTCTTATGGTGCAATGCCTGTGAGCAACAAATAAAAAACATTATGTTCTCAGATGTGATGATTTGTGCTACGCGAGCACAAGCCTCACCTTGGTGCGTCCTGAACCGAGCTGCGGTGGCAGAGATCTGGAGGCAGCTGTGACCCGGGCTCTGGACGTCGCCAGATTTCCTGTTAAAAACCAAACCATAAACAAAGACATAAGTAGTCATATCGGGGCTTATTTAAAGCTATGATAAAGTTTGAACAGCTGTGGGAAATAAAGGGAAGAATTGATTATTGAGAGTGAACTATCAAACATGAAGACAGAGTAAACACTTTGGGGTGATATTCTTTTTTAACATACAAGGTGCAAGAAAACAAAGTGAACTGCTACACTATGTTAACACTGGTTTTCATACTGCAGCACAGTATAAAAGATAGTTCAGAAGGAGCCTAAATCTGAGCTGAATCCCATGGACTCGGGAGTGCAGCTGCGTGCACAGCAGTCCAACAGCCCCACACACAGCGGAAAGGATATGAACATAGCATATGCAAGACAGTCTGAACATTTCAAAGTTTCTGCACAAGATGTCCAAATGTTTTCTCTGGCTATATCTTCAGAGGCTAAACTGTGATTAATAGCAGTGAAAGAAGCCTTTGAAGCAGGATTGGTGACATCAAAGTCCTAATCCATGGGTGGCAGGATTTTTATAATGAGTGGGAAGTATCTTAACACATTTCAAAGGGTTTACTCCATGAATAAACAATAGCTGCACAGATGTGCCACACACACCTTTAGAAAAATATGTCTGCAGACACAGGAGGCAGCATTACCCAAGCAGCCGTGTATGGCAAGGAGGAAAACCTTTGTAAGTTTTTTAAGATAAAGCTGAAGTGACAGGCCAACAATTGTTCTAGATTTTCTACTGCACACAGGCGAACTTCTAAAATGCAAATATGTAGTCAGCTTCTGCTATACAGTATAATTGCAAGACTCACGTCAGTTGTTGAGGACATGGTCTTACAACGAGCCAAGAACTTAAAGACTGGATCGGTGCCTGCCTTTCTCAGAGGACTCTGCACTATCAAGGGTGTATTAGAAGCATCAATCAAACACTGCAGAGATCAAAATCAATCTATGATGGATTAATTAACAGACAGACCACTTCTAACTTTAGACAAAGAACGTCCTTCTTGTGCCAAAGGTTTTAAAGTGAGCCAAAGCAATGTGGCGTCTCATGAGACACACACTCACACACTCTCTCTCTGCTGTAGTCAAAACAAGCCAAAACATATGATGTGAAAGAACTTCAAGAGGACTCAAACAGTCTTTTAAGCAAGTGATGATACTGCTTTTAGGGTTTGACAGTTATCTGCTAATTTTTATTTATTTATCTACTCATTCATGCTGCTATTAATACATTTTCTTTTTGGTAAATAAACTAAATTCAAGAAATTCTGTCACATTAAAATATACACTTTTATATTGGTTAATAACGTGCTTGGAAAAGTATCCACAGGTTCTGAATCTGAACCTAAAAATAGAAGAAAGGAAAGTGTAAAATATGATAACATGGAAATATGAGCAGTTAATTTCTCATTATGAACACATGTTTGTGAGAGGGCAATCTCAAAAAAGCCCCTTTGGCACAATCTACACCAAAAAAAAAAGACCCACAAAAAAAAAAAAAAAAAAGTATGATCTTTGAGAACAGGAGCCGTTAAACTGTGTCGGGTATATTACCAGCACACAGGCAGGGAGGGCCCCGCTCCAATTAGCCCAGAGTAAAGCTGGATGGATTAATTGGAGTGGGTCTTGTGCAAATGAAGTGCGCTCTCTCCTCTCCCCATTAGTGCTGCTGGGCCAGATCATCTGAGCACATTTGTCATGATGAATTAGCGGCTGCGAGTGGAACGGGCTCGTGGAATGTCACTGTGCTTTCACGCCTCTCACTTCCATGACACCATCAAGGGGAGATGAAGGGGCTGCGCCATGATGAGAGAAACTATGACAGTTGTACCTAAGCCTTGCAAATGGACACTCACTGCTTTCTTCATGTATTCCTTGGCGAGTCATATTAATTCAGTCTTCTGGCGGGTTTCATATCCCCGACTAGATGATTAGAGCACGGGTTAATAGTCAGTATCCTCAAAGATTTCTGCCTCCTGAGACATGAAACCAAGGGAACACCTGTGATGTCCGGCCTGAAAGAAGACCTTCTAATTTAGATACAGTAAGGGAACTTGTCTAATGATGTGGATTATAATTATTCAAACACAGAGATGAGCACGAAAAGGGAAGATTTGTTCTTTGACAACGGATCCAGTTGAAGAAAAAGGTCACATATGTTTTTAGTTACAGTGCTCTCAAATAGACGCATGGTAATAAAATAAAACAAGAGAGAATAAGATTTAATTTAAAAGCTTAATGATTAAAAGAGGAAAGCAGGTGAGGGGAATATTTCCCATCAGGTCATTCAGTCTTGAGAAACAGGCGGTGGAGGAGCGTCCCACTGATCGTTTCTGCTTCACGCATGTTGCTCTTGGCATGGACTTCCAGGACAAACACAGTGAGGCAGAGCAGTGTGTGGGGAGGGGAGTGGGGAGGGGGCAGGAAGAGAAAAAGCCTTCCTTGGCATCTGTGCGTTCACTTTGAAAATTAAGCCCAGCAAGAATCCTGTAGGAAAAAAAAGCTCAAGCTGGCAGTTGTATTGGGGTTCTATTGACAAGAATAGTCAATGTGCTTGGGATTAAAAAGCAATCCTGCGTTCAATATGACACCTCCCTACACGCTTTTATGAGTGTCAGTGTGCGCCTTGTACTTCAGAAGCTGTGGATCGAGCTGTCGACACGGGGGACAATCAAAGTTGTAAGAGAGAGCAGTCTTCCCGAGCTGAGTGAGCAGAGGCTTGCTGGATATCTCTGCCGCTCTCCCGCTCTCCCTTTTTGAAAACATGTGATCTAGAAACTCAACTCAGCAACCAAGCAAATTAGATTAAAGCACCCATAACCCCCCGCCACCCTCCATAACCACCACCGTTTATGCCTAGAGATGGCTCCAGGGCTGTTGATTTAAATGCCATCCACTACTGTCAGAGCAGATCAATCATAAAAAGCATGGTGTAATTGGCTTTTAGTGACACAACACAGTGTTGCATTTATCAAAGGATGTTGTACCATGTGACTTAGGAAAGCTGGCTCCTTGCTATTGATGTGCGGGGCCCTCAAAAATCCCACTGCTGACTCAAAACATTCACCAATACAACGATTAGGGGAGAAATTGAACAAAAGTATTACTTGGTGAGTGTCTCTTTTGGTAAGCGAGAGTGTGTGGAAGTCTAGTGAAAGACTGCGGTGTCTGCCCACTGGGATGAAAAAGGGCTTCTACTGGGAGAGAACAAAGAGCCAAATGTGTCATATCGCTGGGAGAAGCCTGTCATTTCTACACAGGAGGATCTCCTAAACATGAAGGGAGACTGAGGGAGCTGCAGAGGATGGGAGAACTGCAACTATAACTTCACATGAAGATGTAAAACCAATGTAAATTGTTCGATATACATGACGGACTTGAACTTACAACCCCTGATATCTCACAGGAGAATATTGCTGTATGAGCTTGTTTCGTTAACTCACGCGGCGTTAAAATTGTAAAATATGAACAAGACTTTCCTGAAGGTAGAAATTCATGCCAGAAATCTTATCACTCACAAAAAATGAGACCTCAGATTGTGGAAGCTCTGGGGAGTTTATGGGCTTATTATGGGTCAGTATTATAAGCATTACAGTAAAATTAAACCCTGCTTCAGATAAAAAAGTAAAGGAAGTACTCAGATCCTACTTAAGTAAAAGTTACAATACAACAATATAAAAATGCTCTGATACAAGCTAAAGTATACAGTAAAGCCACATCCATTCACCAATTCACAACATTCAGTTTTCCTCCTTAATGAATCAGATTAAAGTCATGGTTGTCTGCATTTTTTATGGCTTTGAGGGATTTTCAAAACACAGATTAACTATCACAAGAACAGCATAAATACATACAAAATCAGGGAGGATTTTCCAGCCTGATAATATTTTCTTTTTCTAAGGGTTGGTAAGTCGTCTTCTTACTAAAATTAAATGAAAGGCTGTTCCAGGTGTAAAATCTTTGCCGCTCCATACATTCATGCAGCACTAAATCAGACTTGTAAGTAAAATATATCTGCATCTACATCTCTACATACATTTATGCCACTGCTTAAGTTAATCATTTAAAATTACAACAAATTGCACCAGTATAGTGCAGGTCTTGCTCATACCAGTGATTTATTTCTACATATAGCATACATTATGTGTTAAAGCCCTGGCAAAGATAAATGATGCTTATCAATAAGAGGAAGAAATGCAGGAAACATACTGTACGTCTTTACTGTACACTCCACTGTCTGTGAACTTAAAACTTTTCACAGGGCACACATCACTCTGCACGTCCAAGTTTTGAAGTGCTGTGTGTGCAGGTGCGCTGTGCTACAAGCAGCAAGGCCAGGCAGCCCTGCAGCTACATACACACACACACACATACATACACGCAGACCCATACTTTGACCGTCGGCTGCCCAGGCCCTGGTAGGCCCTACTGAGCCCAGCCAATTCAAACACTGTGATCCCCCTGATCTGGGAAAGGCCCTGGCTCTGATGAATTTGTCCATGCAAATACATCCCATTTCCTCTGACAAAACACCACCACATGTCCAAGCCTCAAGGACCCACATTCTGCAGGGCTCAAGTGGCCTTGCTATTCACTGCCTGGGAGCTTTTTACTTTCTGGGGCCCTCCTAGTTTCCTACTGTTCTCCAAACATGAACTGCTTCGATACTCTGGCGTGTGGAATGAATAGTCTACTGAAATATCACATAAATGTGGACAGTGTGGCTGTTTTAAACTTTAAACGAGAATATAACAGAGGAAAATGATCTGGTTTAGAGGAATTGTTCCTGTATCACTGCAGTTTGACATGTGTACCGGCAGAAACATTAACATTCACTGCATGAGTGTGTGTAGTTTGACATCCCAGATCCATTATTTTACTTCCATCACAATGTCAGGCTGGAGGTCTACGAGGGTGTCCCCTAGTGGTGACACTGTGAGGAGGCGACCCATAGTGTGAAACCACCCTGGTGTAAAACAGATTTCCATCAGATCCCCCCAGATAATGGTAATTTCACAGATAACAGTGAATCTATAATGTGAAGTAAAATGCAAATTAAATCCCCCCACAAATTTTACCCTGAAGAATAGATTTATAATTTTCTTATGCTATACTGTATCTCACTTTAAACAGCACTCCATATTTTCCAGACTGATAAGCCGGAGCAGAGTGTTTCATAGCTTTTATCTAAAGAGATGATCTGCAGTTTCACAAACTGCAATAAGAAAACTGGACCTCCAACTCCAAAGAAATAACAGAGAGAGAGAGAGAGAGTCGACTGCGAGCATATTGTAATCATAATGCCTTTAAATGAACATGTAAAAGAATCTATACAATTACTGTGAGCTTTAGTGGAGCTTTTTAGGATAAAAACTCAAACTGCACAACACATTAACAGTTTATTTCTGCGACAAATCATCACATTAACCTGATCCAGCAGTCTGAGTGGCAGGACAGACAAAAGTGCAGTTGAACAAAAAGGAAATAAAGAAGCTTTTAGACCAAACCGACACCATGTCAGCAGCAGTAAACATTACAGCACATCGTAGTATCTATTCAGTGCCTTTGTGCCCTGAAATGAAGTGTTTCCTGAATTTGTTTTTATAGAGTGTACTCCGCTGACGCCGTTAATTGCAGAAAGGAAGTGGCTGAAGGCTCCCTGCACAACCTGCAATTGAAGTTTACAGACACATCACACAGATTTCTACTGCAGTCTCAGCTAAGGTGCCTTTTGTGAGTTGAAGCTCCTTTTATTGCCACAGGGACTGAAAGCAGGCATTTACAGGTCGCTAAAAAGGACGTGAATCACATAATGTGGCTTAGCTGAAATAAAGTAGGAAGTGGGAATCTGATAATTTAACTCATCTATTAGCATTTCAGCTAAGTCAAGTGACCAGGAGGCCTCAGCCACGGCTAATGATGAACACATTACTCTACCTTCATTTAACCAACAGAAAAGAGGTGGGAAGAGTTGCTTTTGTGTTCTCTAAATACTGTTTCTTCATCCCCTGGGTATTTAGAAACCTTATCATAAAAATATCCCACTGCACCCACAATCTGTAGATAGCATTCAGCAGTGGGAAACCAAGAGGGACAGCTTAGTGAAAATAAAAACAGAGCGCCGTGCAGAGAGCTGAGCCTCTCAAGAGATAATGGAGACTGCAGATTTATCCGAGCAAGGCACACAGAGGCTTGAAATGAAGGGGGACCAGGAGATGCCTGGGAGCCGCGTCTTTAAGAAACCCACTTACCTGAACACTTATGGAAGCACAATTCACACAGTAATACAGTGAGAACCTGGCCTTTGTTAACAATAGTTTGTCTCAAAGAAAAGTTTCCATTTCCATTGTGGTTAGCAGTGGAATAATGTTCCTGTTAGTGGCTGAGATATACTATATTACTATATTTTTCATTGAGGCCGATATCATAGCATACCTGTTTTAGTTAACGGGCTGGAAAACAGCTGCTGCAAAAGTTTGTTCTCTGATGTTCTCAGAACCACAACGATGTCTGCAGGAAGAGTGTCTCTATTCTTCTCCAAAAATCCATTCACATTGTACATTACCTGTTGAGTAGGACATCAGACAATCACAGAGACAGTCTAAACGTTATTCACATTTTAAGGAGCCAATCTGATTGTCGTTACCTCTTGTATAGAGCCTGGCAATATGGCTGAAAGTGGTATTATTATGATATTTTCCTGATATCAATGTATATCATGAAATGGCAAATGAGATCAAAATATAAAAGGATTCAAATGATGTTCAATGCAATAGGCCTTTTTCGCAGAGGACATTATGACTTGTCACAGTAGATGTAAACAATCCAATTAATGATGGCTGAATTCCATTTAGCTGCTTCTGTTTTAGCGTCCTGCTAGTGTGCATGCTGCCTCACTGTCACGGCTTACTGGGACACTTGAATAGAACAGAGCAATCGTTAATGTTATTACTAACACCTGTGCTTTTCCTACTATGACAAGTCAAAAAGAAAAAAAGGCCTATGAACTTTGTTTGACAGAAAAATAGATCTACACATGTAATGCAAACATTTCAAAGACTAATTTTGTTACATTTTTAATTACAGTTTGCTTGGAATCATTCAAACAACAGAATTTTGTGAAACGATAACACAATATGATCATATGGTCACTGAAATCTTGGATATTCAAGACATAATTCAAATTTAAGCAGGATTTAAATTAATTACTTTATAGAATATATACCTCATCTACCACAAATGGCATTTGTGACAGGCACTTTAACAACTTTAACTATTGTTAATACACTGCTGAATCTCCACTCTTATCACACCAACAAACAAGGCAGTATATAGGTTATTTGTTGCACAGATCCAAAGACTCTTACCTTTCCTGCATAATGCTGAATCCCAAAACAAAGCTCCACACGCTTTGGTATCCAGAAGTACTTGCAGCGCAAATTGTCCTCAAATTTATCTATTTAGAAATGAGAAAGGCAAGTTAAAGTTAAATATACAAAAAGATGCTTTAAACAGCTCAGGTAGGAAAGTGTTAAAGTATATAAACTGTTTGGCAAGAGCTGTTGCTACGTTCAAATAAGCAGTGACCTTTAACCCTTTTCTATTCATTTTTCATTATTTTTGTTTGTTTGATGTCTGAGCATGTTGCACGAATAGCTCCAGTCTTACCCACTAAGGTCTGGTCAGTGGCCTGAGGGAAGCGGCTCTCCTCGTCCAGCAGGGAAAGCAGACCCATGGGCTTCTGCAGGAACATGTCCAGGATGGGCCTGTTGTCCTCGTACTCCACCAGGCTGGCATCCACCCCCTCGCTCTGGTATTCCATCTAATTAGAACCAGTGAATGTAGAACAATCTAGTGTAATGATTTCTCTAAATGACCCAATTAAACAATCTGGGCTAAATATGATTTGTGCAAGTGTGTGTGAGGGGAAAAAAAGAGTTTCTAATCAACAAAACCAAACAGCTGCTGTCGGCTGTGTGTGTCTATGGCTGAAGTTTACAGCATAATAGAGTCTTTTACTGAATGCATAAAACAGAACAGCTCTGAACTAACAAATAGAGCCACTTACTTATTCATAATTTATTTGACTTTGCAAATAACCCAGAGTCACATCATATTATTGCATCTATTTAATTTCAGATCAAAAAGTTGTTTTAAATATATATTTTACTAATAAAGTGGAACCAATGGATCTAAACCGTCCTCATGTTTAAGTCATTAACTCAGAATAATCAGTGTCTGTGTACAGCGAGACTGAAGACATCCACACAAATAAAAATCCCTTTTCCACTGAGCACCAGCCCTTCATCAGGGGCAGCTCATACTTGTTTGTGGAAGAGAAACTTTTCCATAGGCTTAAAGGCCTTATTTTCAGTGATCACTGCTGTAATTAATGTGTAAATGGTAAATGTAGCTTCCAATAACAGTTCTTGTCCTGGTGCTGGAAAATGTAAATAAATGAGCAGGGAGTATTATCAGTTTTTATGCGTGAAATCCTGCCTCAATAAATGATCTTGTTTGTATTGTGTATTCTTCTGTACATGTGTTGCTGTATGCATATAAATGTAAAGCAGATTGAGTTTACTTGTAATAAAAAGGGCTATATAAATAAAATTGCCCTGCCTTACCTTGTTTTGCCTCTTAGAAGGACTGTTGCAAAGCTAACACAGACTGAAAGGCATTATGGCAAAATGGTTCTTGATTAATGTATATTCATTTCCATCAAGGAAAATAAGGACTTCTTCAGGGTAAACAACTTCATTAAATCAATTAAAAGTGTCCTTGGTGGCACACAGTATAAACATTCCTTTACACATCACAGTCCGGCTAAAAGCAAAATGTTGCGGGCATCTCTGCCCTGATAGACGTGAAAACACAAAAAATATCAAAATGACTGATTTCCATAACAGAGTTTATTGCTGAGGAGTGTCGTTTTGTGGATGCATTCATTCCAAGCACGTCATTACAGTGACATCTTAAGCATGATGCATTCACACATACCATCAATAATGTCTCTCTATATGTCCAACTCACCTGTTCGAGGGCAAATATGTGCTGGTTGAAGTAAAACTGGATCTGCTCGTTGGCGATGTTGATGCACAATTGCTCAAACGAGTTCTTCTTGAAGTTTTCAAATCCAAAGATGTCCAGGATTCCCACATTCATGCCACTCTCTGCGGCACTTCAAAGGAGGAAAAGGGGACAAACAAACTTATTCTTCTATGTAACGGAACAAGCAAATCCCCAGCAGGCATATTAATTGATAAAACTTTCATGATAATCCAAGTTCAACCCAAATAAAGAGTCTGGTCTGGACCGCCTAGTAGTCTGATGAGAAATCATAAACATCAGCTTTCAGAAAAGTCAGAGCTTCTCAAATGGTTTTATTTCAGTCTCTATTGCTTTAACCTCGAGTCATTTTCAATATCTGCACAAACAATACTAATTTCTACAACACAGCATGAAGACTTAACACCCTGCATTTCATATTCAGTGCTTGGAGCTGCTACTTTTCATGATCATTCATTATCCACTGTATGTAGAGGTCACCTTTAGCCGGTGCTACCGGGTTATTAATGGCAATAAGGAAACGGCAAAGATGACTGGAATGCAGACAGGAACTCTGGCTTTTGTACATCTCTGAGAGACGCCTCCTTGACAGTCGACGCTCATATTTATGAAGGAATTCTTTTGGATCAATGAACAGCCTCTTTGCAGTCTCTCTGAAGTCTTTTTAATCATCTGAACATTATTTTCTCTGCACGCAACTCTGTATCAAAAATTTATTAAAACTTTTTTTTGCTTTCCTTTTGCTTGTCTTGTTCTTGCCCATTGATATTCTCCTCTGCATGTTTGCATCTACCTCTACAGACTTCCACAAAGGTCATCAGAGCTTTGCAGAAACTCTGCGCGATCGCTTGAGATAATCGAAACAGAGTGAGTAACAGTGAACGTCCACACAGATGTCCATCACCAGCAAACACTCACCAGATATTCATGTCAGGCTGCAGCAGGGAGTTGATGCGGTTGACTATCCAGCTGAAGAGGCGTCCGTACAAGGCCTTGGACATGGCGTCTCGGACGTCGGTGGCTTTGTCCACGGTGTTAGTGCGGATGATGGTCTCGCCCCTGGTGACCACACACTGGGAGGTCAGCGCCTCCTGGAGTTCCTCAGGGCCGATGCTGAGGAGAGACGCAGCTGAGAGAAAAGACGAGAGAGTTAATCAGTTGGATAATCAAGAGCTCGTCTGTCTTTATCATTAGCATAAAAATAAGCCACAGCAATCTTGAACTGTGGATGTCTTAGCTCCTTTACATTTTTTATGTAAATGGAAAGGGGTTCTGTGCTTTTGGATATATTATTGTTTCAAGTGCTTATAGAAAAAAAAAGTTCCCCTATTTTCTGGGTAACAAGATATGATTGATTCATTGTTTATTTTGTGTAATGCACAAAAAAATGTCCACAAAGGCTTACATGACGTCCAATATACTATTGCAATAGTGAAACAACATGTCTCAAAATAACAAACTATTACACAAAACATAAATTACATCACAACATAAAAAACATAACACAGAGACCTGTGAACGCATTTCTCAAAAAGGTTCCCTTTTTAAGACTCAAGTAATTTAAAAAGCATCTGCCCAGAAAGTGTCTGTAGAGAAGGAGGGCATTTTACTACAGAGTGAAGCCCTTAAATCATCACACAAGGAGGAACAAAACATAAAATAGCCTCCTTTTTTTAATCTCATCTAAATCACACAACAAACTCTTTGCTCTTCAGGGAGACCATTCAACCTACCTGTTTCTTTGGCTAAAAGAAGAGTATCACTGAGCATTACAACACACACTGCCTGATGTACTGTACTGTATCTCACCGTTCTCTAAGGCCTCTGAGTTAGGAACTTCACTCTTATCAGTCTGGTGTTGGGATGTGATGGCAGCAAATTCAATATTGCCGGTGTTCAAAATGGCTGAGAGAATTCTGTAAACAGAGTTGACCTCCTAAAAGAAAGAGAGAAAAAAATACAAATATCATAGCACTTAACTGATCTGCAGCCAAATATTCTATATACTATATTTGATCGAGTATTAAACTACCTCTTCAGTAAAGCCAATATTTCGGAAGCACTCCTGAATTGCGTCAAACTGCTCCTTGTACAGTTTGCTGGAGACAATGTCTTGCATCACTTTGCAATGCTGACTGTCAATATACCTGCAGATGCACAATATGACTATAAATGTTCATTTCCGTGATGGGAAGGGAAAGATGGCAGGAATACTACGAACATGTCAAACTGCTGTGCTAACCTGGGAGGCGTCCCGTCTGGTAGCCTGTAAGTCTTCAGCTTGTCTTGGTGGTAAAGCCCAGCGTATATGTAATAAAATATGTGGAAGTTTTTCTCCCAACTGAAAGAAAACAAACAAGAGTAGTCAGAAGTATGAGAAAGGGAACTCCAAACAGACCAAGCCTGAGCAGCACATACATAGCCTGTTTGATAACCCTCGACTTCTCCAGCAGGTACTCGGATATCTTGGCCCCGATCACCGCTCCAGTGGGTGTGAACTTCATCTCCAGGTATTTGCCGAAGCGGCTGGAGTTGTCATTAATAGCTGTGCAGGCGTTTCCGAAGGCCTCAACAAGGGGGTTCACCTGCAGGATCTTCTCACGCAGCGTCCGATTGTTTGCCTGAGAGCAACAACATGTTTCTTTAATAAACTATGGTACCATGTCGAGGAGGTTTAGAGCTAAGCAGTATTCAGCACTAGTATTAACACATTTAACAATGCGAGGATGACCACACTGCTACTATACCTTTCCCAAGAAGGTAAGATGTTGAACAATCAAATGAGCGCTCTCTGTTTTCCCTGCGCCGCTCTCCCCACTGATTATGATGCACTAAAACAAAGGGAAACAAATCTGGTGAGTAAAACATCAAGCAAGGGATATTTACATTATATTACATGTATGTTTCCTTATTTAACCAGGTAGAAGTCTTGTAGAGAATGAAATCTCTTTTTCAACGCAGACCTGACCATTTGGCAGACACTTTTGTCTAAAGTGCCTTCGCACTTTGCAACGCCCATAGGAAAGAACTAGATGTAATCTTCCTCCCTGCCTGGACAACATGAATGTACTGTGTTTACTTAATATGCATTTACTGTAGTCAATGCTAATGTCAGCTAGCTAACCGAGTTGGGATCAAGAGGCAGTGTCGGGTTGTGTGTGTGGGCGTGCGACATGTCATGTCCCATGTCCGTGTGCAAGTGCTGATCTGGAGTCAAAACTAGCCCAGTTCAGCGGAGAACCATAGACCTCGAAAACCCTGAACGCACCGTGACACACTGAAAGACAACCCCCCTCATTTGCATAATGAGGCAGAAATGCATACAGAAATGTAAAAAGACAAAGAAATGTCAAAAGGAAAAACAATATAGAAATAAATACAGAAACATATTTATAAATTAATACATAAAATGGAAAATTAAGTGGAAAAGTAAATAAATAGGTGCATTTACAGTATATGCAAAGGAAAAATAATACAGAAATAAATACAGAAATATCAATTTATGTCACATTTTATCGATTAATTAATATCTACATTTATTTTTAATATTATTTTTGGTGCATTTAATGGCATATTAATTTATTTATTGAGTCATGCATTCATTTATTTTTGATTATGGCAGTTTCGGTCCTCCATAACCAAATATTTTAAAACATTCATACGTTCAATATAATTTTTTGGAAGATTTTCATAATAATTTGATCAATTTTACAATCAGGGTTGGATGTTTCCACTCATCAAATGATTTTTCTGTAGACTACCTGATCTTTGCAGAACGTCACCATGCCTTGGTAGGCTGCATCTGCAGTGGCAAAGATGTGTGGAGGGTTGTCAGCCCGCTTCACACCGTGGTACAGCTTAGAGAACTAAGAGAAGGCACATGCATAAAGGCACATTATTTCAATTTTAAAGATTTTTACAAAAAACCCCACCTGGATTTATTAAAAGATCTCAGAATTTGTATTGTTATAATTTTTCAAATCAGATTTTCACCTGTCCACCTAATATTTACAATAAACACTGACTCATTTCCACACATTTTACAAAATAATAAGACTAAGAGTTTACAGCCATGCTAGAAGCTCTGTGAGGCTGTAGTCTTTAGCTGAATGCCAATGACAACATGCTAACATGCTGATGTGTAGCAGGTATAATATTTACCATGGTTTAGCATGTTAGCATGCTAAAATTAGCTAATTAGCACTAAACACAAAGTACAGATGAGGCTGATGGGAATGTCATACGTTTTGCAGGTATTTGGTCCTAAACCAAAGTGTTGGACAAACTGAAATTGTGACCTGATGATCACCAGTTATTACAATTCCTGTGGGGCTTGTGAATGTCTGTACCCAATTTCAGAATAATCCATCCAATTGTTCTTCAGACATTTCACTAAAAACAAAAACGTCAGGGGATCACCAAAGTCAGTAGAATTCATCCGCTGGGGAACATGAATGTCTGTACAAAATGTCATGACAATCCATTAAACAGTTGTTGAGATACTTGATTTCAGTCTGGACCAAAGTGGTGGACCTACTGACCGACAGACATTGCTATCCCTAGAGCCATGCATGGCTAACAACATCCATCCATCCATTATCTATATCGCTTATCCTCAGAGGGGGGCTGGAGCCTATCCCAGCTGACATTGGGCAAGAGGCGGGGTACACCCTGGACTAGTCGCCAGTCAATCACAGGGCTGACACACAGAGACAGACAAACATTCACACTCAGTCACACCTACGGCCAATTTAAAATCATCAATTAACCTGCATGTCTTTGGATGGTGAGAAGAAGCCAGTGAGAACATGCAAACTCCACACAGAAAGGCCCCAGCCGACCGGTGGGGTCAAACTGAGAACCATCTTGCTATGAGGCGAAAGTGCTAACCACTGCACCACCGTGCTGCCCAGATTTTTATATTGTTATGTTTTAAATCACGTTTTCAACCTTTTTTAATATCTAAAATAAACACAGATTAATTTACTGAAAAACAACAAGCCCTACACATACTGTATAGTATATCCACTAAGGCAGCACCAGCGGCATGACTGATCATTCATAATTTCAATTGTTATTGGTAAACCACTGGGAACATTTGTGTGACTGCTCCACAGCCAACCTGGGGAGAGTAGAAGCTGAGATTCTGGAAAGGATTGAGAGCGATGAGGATGTCACCAACGTAAGTGTACACCTGCAGCTCATCGTACCTCTTCTGGAGATGGCTGATTATTGTCTCCTGCAGAAAAGAAGAAAAACACACATAGCATTAACAAGAATGTACCTTGGACCGATCAATGCATGTTGAGATAAACACATTAAATCTTACCTCATCTAAGTACTCCAGGTTTACCAGATCATCATCGGGACAGCTCTCTATTATGAGGGTTTTACGAGTATTGATCCGCTCGTGCCTGTATTAAGCCAAGGACATGATAATGCTTCAGAAAGCTGTAAAGTGACCACCACATGAGAAACAGTAGTTTGACTGCCTGGATGTAAGAGCCAGTCACTTCCACAGTTTGTGTAAAGCCCTTAAAGCTCTCTCAGGGGACACATCTCCCATTATCACAGGCTGTGATTGCACTTCATCTGTGTTTTGACCTATCACTCTCCAATGAGCCCCAGCGGGCAGAGGTCAACACAGAGCCAGCTGGCTCTACGGGACGGTCTAAAACCTCAGGGGACACCAGAGAGTGTGTGAAAGAGAGTGAAAGAGAGCTGTGTATGTGAGTGCCTATTGCTTTATGTGTCTATATACAGTACATGTGTGTACATATGCACAGTAGCCTACAATGTACAGTGGACAATCATCCATTTCTATTAAATTTAAAGGATACGGTTCGTGATATTCTATACTTGTCTTACTGTCATCAAATCCCATGAAAAGACCAAAACCAACACAGAATTGATCCTAATAACAAGTACTTTCTGTGTAGCCCAAGCCTGAAATAGCTTATTCCTCATCATATTATAGTCATATAGCTCCATTGTTGTCAAAAACAACATTGAGCCACACACTTGCACTGGGTGTCATTGTGATGAACATGGGCACTGTAGTTTATTTTGAGTCAGTCCCACAAACACCGTCCTGCTGCTGCTGCACCAGCTATTCGTAAATCCGTCTATAACTAGTGATTTACTGATTCTAGTTGCACCAATAAAGGCTTTAGTAATATGTACATTTGTTGCTAGGAAACATTTGTAGCACCTTCCAATGAAAAGCTATCAATTAGCTTATGTTAAAAGGAAGTCACTGGAGCATATCTGCCAACAATAACAGTTTACGGGGGTCTTGTGATATATTAAAGTTAATTGACAATCCTTTGTAAACATGGGTCGGACTAATCATGCTAACCTAACCAACGCTCTTCGCGATCCAGTCTAACAACATTAGCATAACATTTATAATTTGAGGTATGCTGTACTATTTTTGTTTTGTGTTTTTATTCTTTTAATAAAGTCTCAGGTCAGATATGTTGACCATATTTCATACTACCTCTTTTACACATCAATCTAAATGGGTCATATATTAGCAAGCATTAGTAATGTTAATTTTGACAGTTAGCTCAGTTAGCGATACAACAGTTACAGCTGGCCTAAATATTTAGTAACAACTAATCTCCACAAAAGAACAAGTTTGTGTGGTACAGCCTGTTTTAATTTAGTGAACACACAAGTTAACACTCAACTTAAGAAGAGTTGGTTCCTGAGCACCAATTGTGTATTAATCCTCAGCTTAAAATAGTCCACACTAAATGCACTATTTACTCCTTTTTGAGTAACATTTGCTAAAAAAAAAAAAAATACAGTGCCCAGCTGTTTTGTTACTTAAACAAAAAGAAACTACATATTTGTGAGTCGTTTTTAAAGTCTTATGTCTTCAATAGGAACGAATGGAATTGGGGCTAATAGCCACAGAGTAGGGAAGTCAGAAAGTAGTGAAAGTTGAACTAACAAATTGTTGGTTTTGGTCTTTTCATGGGATTTGTTGACAATTAAGAAAACACCAGCCTTGTCCTTTAATTGAAAGCTATTAAAAAAACATACAAACACTTCTGGTTACTTCTCAATCCTCAAAACTGCAAAAACAATAAAATATCTCATTCACAGGATGTATCTATATTCTATTAGAATAAATAATCAATCATATCATGAATAAAAATATTCAAGCTTCAGGTTAGGAATTGTTTCCTCCTCTGCCTTTGTATTAATTCTGTATTCTGAATATAGTGTAAATGCAACAGCGCAGAAATAAAGTCACATGCTCAATATGTGGCCCCTCTACAGTGAATCCTTGTCATCACGTCCCTTTAGAGAAGGACTTGAGACCTCTTGCCTCTACTTCTCTCCTGCTTTGAAGTAAATCACACTATTCCACCTACGGCAGCTACTTTTAAGTTCTCTATGTCTTTATTCTTATCTGGAGTCATTGTGTGCTGATCTGTGGCATGAGAGACTAAACCAGGCGAGCCCAGTTCTCGCCCTACAAGCTCCTAATCCCATTATCCACTTTCACTGTGGACAGGAATTTGGGATCAGGCTGAGGCACCGACTCTGCACACTCTCAGGAGTAAACAGAGCTGGCACAACATCAAGACTCTCAGTCAAGGGCAGGTTCAGCAAACTCCTTTATAATGAAGATTAAGCATTGCCAAAGTCAGTATTTCTCCAGTAAACAACAGGAGACTTTCTGCTCTGTCATTCGCTGCCATAAGAGTGTCTCACATTTTAGATTAAAATCTCATGAAATCACTTTCTCTGTCTCTACATATCTGTACATATTTATCTATAAAAAAACATAAAGGAACTTGTATAGTTGCTGCTATTATAACCTGTAAAGAAAACAACCCTAATTAGCTAAGTCAAAACTAAGCAAAAAGAAGGCAGCACAATTAAAATCTTTTCAGAAGTAAATCAATCTTGATATGAATATTTACAAAATCATTGGTTTAATCACACAGGTGTGCAAGTGCTTTGTACTAAGGACTCCCCATCAGATGGTTTCCACATCCACTGGACTAAATGGCATTTATTAATCTAAGGTTAGTTAGCACAATCACTCCTTCTGAATTAGTCACACTCCCCTACCCTAACTTCCCTTTAATCACATACTGTAATGTCCATTACTGGGGCTCATCATCATTTCGGAGTGAAAGAAGATGAGACCCTGCCCCCTACTGGACAGAAAAAATATCAGCACTCAGTCAATGCCCATCTGCTGCAACAGAGATCTCCAATGACAGCACACAAATGAAGCAACCAGCTTAGTCATTGCATCATATTATTTCTTCTGCGTTTGCAATTTCCGAATGAAAAATCAAGGGACTTACTTGGTTTTGGTTTTGCAGCCCGCCTCTTGCTGCTCCTGGATGAGAGCAGCTAACTGCTGTCGGAGTGCAACATCTTTGCCGTGGGCCTGCTTGATGAAGGGGTGCTCCAGGAGGTGGGTCACAGATGGACGTGCCTCAAAATCCTTTATCAGACACCTTAAAATCACAAAAAATAGATAGCAACTTTGAACACTTCAGACAAACAAAACCTCCCATATTATCTATCCTTTTCTTTCAATCTTCAGATCAGAATTAAACAGCTGAGGAAAAACTGTGCAATCACCTGAACATTGCAGACAGCTGATTTGTGTGGATCAGTTTTGACAGACACTCACAGCAGCAGGGTGCTCCTTGCAAGTGTTTTAAAGTCTGGGTCACTAATCTGTCGTGCTCTGTCTGAGTACCACATGGTCACTATCACCATGGCCGCCGAGTCCAAACAAGCCCTGCGAGGGCACAGCGGTAAGTCCTATTTGTGATGTGCAGTGTTTGCCAATAGGTGATAGCACTTTGTGATACTGGCCCGCGGCGACAATTCAGCATCAGTTAGCTGCTGATACAAATGGTTGCAAAATATCCACTGTTAAGCAGCACAGACCCAGGAGGACAAGTTTGGCCTTCATTTCTAAAAGTTTTGATATATTGTGAGATAAAAACTATGAAATTAGAGGACTTGAAATCTCCACCTTAGCTCAATGATGCATCCATCAACAATCCACATTTGTACTGTTCAATTACTTGTTCAGCTAAAGACTTTCAACGTCTGTGTGTGTGTGTGTGTGTGTGTGTGTGTGTGTGAGCACTACAACACCAACGACTGCAGGCAGAGGCAAGATAGGAGAAAAACACCAATCTAATTCCTACCGCCTAATCTACACTGAAATTCTGTTTCTTTTATCAGTTTGTTCAGCTCTGAAAGTTAATTCCATGAATTCATTAGCATCAGGACATTAAGCAGGTTGCTGCTATTAGCAAGGCTGTGCTGCCGGGATGCCGAACGGCAGGCCACTCTGTCACAGAAGTCAGCTCTTTGGGACACTGGTGATGGATTTATTATCCTGAGAAATACCCCCCTACACTCACACTCACACACACACACACACACACACACACACACACACACACACACACACACACACACACACACAGGCCTGACAGGGCTGAAAAGGCTTCGTAAACAGCCTGGAGAGCTTGATAACATTGTCCAGCCTCCACACATTGAACTCTGCCAGGCTTTGTTTGAGGAGATTATTTGTGATATGATATCACACAATCCATTAACCCAGATTACAGAGCTACAATCCAAAAAGAATCCAATGAAAACCTCCGCAATTACAGTTGTAAAAAGTATAAAAACTATCATCACTACAACGTGTGTTGGCTGGTTTAAGGGGTAATGTGCCTCAACTCTGTCTCAAAAAAAAAGGCCTTCAAGGCAGATGGTCTGTTTGTTTTTTCAATTACTTCTTTTCAGCTATTGCATTTCATTGCAAACCTCCAACATAAATGTTAGCCAGAAACCATGCCTACACAAATAATTGAATTATATTTTCTCATTATGGTTCAGACTCATACACCTCTGCGTGGTAGATATTAAGGTTGTATATTCTGAGCAACCATTACAAGCCACCCCTGACATTATTAGCTTTGCACAGTGGAGGAAATGATAAGTTATCTGGACCTCAGATAGAACTGATAACTCAGGTGAATTAGTTTGTTCCTCTGTGGCAGATTTACAGAGGAATGAAAGTCAATGAACAGAAAGACGAGAGGGTTGATAGACTGGCTATAAAATATCAATTTCAATTCCCACCATGTTTACATGCACATTCCCGCCTGCTGACAATGTCCTATAGCTAATGTTCAGCTGTTCCTGATTTAAAAATTGTTATCTCCATGTAGGTTATATCATTTCATACTGGACAAATGCTATATATACTTTTTAAATTGACTTCAAGAGTAGCTGCTCATACAAATAATACCAACTGAGTAATGTGAATGTTTATCACACATGAAACTCTTTTAAAATAGCATAAATTGTGTTACAGGTCAAGAAAACCAGGTTCAGAACTAGAGGCTGATCGATACATCGGCTGATAATATTGTCAATATTGTACCAAACATAATCATTTAACATATGTTGTGTTATCACATATCACACATCATGGCAACACTGACATGTCTGTGCTATTAATAGTGACATACTGTATAGCAATAATGACATGAGGGCATTATATATATATATATATAAATAAAATGAGGCTGCATTTCTATTCTTATTTCATGTTTAATATACCTTTATTTGTGGTTCATGATTATTATTTACACTAATTTAAGTTATTCACAGGTAGATGCACAACAGTTCACTTGAAATTACCTCATGAACATATGTTGAAAGACCATTACATTATGCTGTAAACACAAATGCAGGTCTTTCCTCCTAAACCATCCCACTCTAACCCCTTCATCTGCACCACACATATCTTACGATATCATTATTTATTAACCAAAACAAACTCTTAATTAACTAAATTTGAGGAATTCTTACCAATAAAGTCTTTTTATGATGTATGATGATGTAAAATAAATAAATAAATATCATCCAATATATCATTATTCTAAAATATTAGTCTCAGTTCTTCAGAATAGGTGAGGCCCAACATTAAGTGTTGCCATCTACTGTGTGCTTTCACAGCCCTGTTTGGAATAACTTTTCCAAAAAGTATTAAAACAGAAAGAGGACAAAGGTTGACAGGTTGAAGTTAGAGGACACTTACTGGCCGATGAAATGGCAAAAACTTCTGCACCATTGCTCTGGATTTCGTAATGTAGGGGAGGGATTTCTGAAACAAAATCACACACACAAAAGTCAGCATAATATTCGCATAATACAGTGACTTTATTAAATGCATTCAAATGACATCATGATCATCGCTGAAAATTAAAAGCCTTGGAGCTTGTCTCCTGAGTTAGCTGACAAATGATCGCTGGCAGGCAGAGCATGACCGTCAGACTCCTGTGAGAGTTTCTGGTTCGAGGACGAGCTGGTCGGGGTCCAGGTCTGTAGCAGCCACAGAAAAAGTGACAAATGATAACAGCTCCTCCACTGTCTGGCAGCAAGCATCTGCCATTGGGAGCCAAAAGTTATGGGAGCTAGTTATACCTCTGTCAGCAGCATTTACGGAGGCCATATATAATGAGGCTAACACTTTTCAAGTGCGCATGATGACAGGAGGCAGGTCTATATGAGGAGCCAAGGCTGGACGGCCCTGAGTACAGTCATCTTTACAGGGAACTGCCAGTCTGACAGCTGGAGGCTGAGCTTTTTGTCACTGTCAGGCAAACAGTGACAGACCTGGTCGAGACATTTATTAACTGCATTAATTTCTTCACACGACAGTCAGACACGTAGAATATGAAATCTCAAAGAGTAAAAGGAAAAAACCCCCCGCATGAATTTGGATTTTTTTAAAATTTATTTTGTTTATCACAAACAAACCAGAGGTAGATGCAGCTACACGTTAAACAACAACATTTTTGACATTTTTTTGGAAGGGAGGGGAGGATGTTGGGGTACAAAATTTTCATTTTCCGCAGCACTAAGTTAGTGGAGTCTTTGATAAGGATTCAGACAGGCAATCCATTCCAAAGTGCAGATCAAAGCCAGTAACTGACTGCTTCAATGCAACCTCTAATATGAGCCTGAAGAAACGTTCTTGCCTTGATGTTGTACCATACTGCTTATACATTACAAAGTCAATATAGCAGCATACTGCTGATAACACTGTCAAGTGCGCTCATTGTGCTTAGCAAATTCAGGCAGTTTTTCTTTCAGTATTTGTGAGAGTGCTGGCTCATATTGTAAACACATATGGCTTATTCAAATCTAGGTCCAGGCAGAGCTTGTACTGTCAAGACATTCCTCAGAGTGGATTGAGGCAAAATCACAGAGGTGTCAACAGTCTTGACGGCTGTAACTAAGCTATGAAGGAAGACAAAAATCAGGCCAATGCAATATTTGAAAAGGATTCTTCATATGCAGAATTTATAATTCCTCCCTTTTCCTTATGTAAAGCATTGTTATTTTTCATTCAAGAAATTCTTACACTTAGACTTACTTAAAATCTTTCCATACAGCTCTGAAACAAACACTGTAAAGGGTCTGAATCATTACAATAATCATCATCAAGAAAATCAGTTTCTTTGCCAGATCTTCACAGTTCAAGTCCACTATACCAGACAACACAAAGTCTCTGAAGGTGATTAAATTGTTGAGATTAGAAGAATTAAAAAAAAAAAAAAAAATCAATAAGAAAGATATGCTGGTGACACTGGGGGAGAATAAGAGGTGAACAGTGATGTACTTCAAATTTTACTAATAAATCAAAACTGCACTGAAGATTCACAATAACTGGTAAAAGATTCATGTATTTCCTTGGCTGAAAAACATCCTGTTAGAAACACAGTGGCCTTTATACAGGCGTTACAGAGAACGAGTAAAAGGGTCCAAAATAAATTCAGCAAATGGACCACCCGCTTAAAATTTCAGCTCATCCATCACCACAGCCAGAGCACCAGCACTTCTTTGTGCATACATGCATGAACACGGCGAACTACTGCTACATTTATCATGTCTTTGGTTGCCACATCTCTAAATGCTGCAGTCCTGGACACCACGCAGAGCAGTGAAATAACAGCATCAAAGATGGAGATGTTAAAGCCTTTACTCATGATTGGAAAATCATCCAACCAGCCAAAGATCTCTTGTCAGGGGTCAAGACTCCACCAGAATCTGATAATAGAAAATCTGTGACATTAAGGTCTATAGTTACTTCACTCTGTCCAGACATGCGAGTTCTTTTAAATGATGGCTGGCTTTCGCAATAACAATGAACAGTTTGTTGGGAGAAACACTGGCAGGCTACACACAGTTTCCAAATCAGCATTATTTTCTGACATTCTTGTGTGACAGACTGAAAAGTCGACATGTTATCAATCGTAATCATCCAGAAGTAAAATGTTTTGCTGTTGTTGATGACTAAAGTATTTTTGAACAATGGTTTTGCCAAAGGCTCTCTGAGAAAAGATCCACAAATCCATGTAAAGCAAAGGCACACTTATCTTTAACTATTAGCCACGCTAGCAGCATGGCTCTAGGGATGGCATTGTCAGTTGGTCACCTCTTTGGTCCTGACTGAAATATCTAAAATAAATATTAGATGGATTGCCATGTATAGACATTTATTGTCCCCAGAGGATGAATCCTATTGATTTTGGTGATCCCCTGACCTTTCCTCTGGCACCACGATGAGGTTGACATTTGTGGTTTTGGGTGAAATGTCTTGACAATTATTGAATGGATTGTCATGAAATGTGGTACAGATATCCATGAATTGTAAGAAGTTTGGGGATTTTTCATCTAGCACCATCATTAATTAGCAAATGTTAGCATGCTGACACTCTAAACTAGGATGGTGAACATGGTAAACATTTCCTGCTAAACATCAGCACGTTAGCATTGTTATTGTGAGCATGTTAGCATGGTGATGTTAGCATGTACCTTAAAGCCTAAGAGCTGCAAGCATGCCTGTAGACTCCTAGTCTTGTTGATGAATAAAAGACTTTTGGACAGTTTTTGCCAGGGTCAAGCAAGTGCAAACAAATCAGCAATTAGTCTTAACATTACTACCAACATAGTTCAGCAATGCATGGATTTAACAATATTATTCAACACATAGGTAAGACATAACTTATGGTCACTCCAAACTTGATTCTTCACCTCTTGAAAAATTTAATTCTGTGTCAGAAACACCAGAAACTGCATTGATATCCCTCACCCTTGGCTGTTCTGCTCCACAGATTTTAACTCAGGCTTTTTCCATGAAGAGCTGTCTCTTACAACACTCTGGTCTGGATTTCTCTACCCGAGCCTCATGATTTGATTAGCCTTTGTTGCCTCTGACAAGCCATCATTTACTTCCTTTTTCCATCTTGCTCGTCCGGTCGCGGCTCAGACAGATACACGTACTGTTAAATATGTGTCTAATATCTACAGGGATCTGGCCGAATAAACACAACCTTGGACGTCTTTGCCAATTGCCTCTAACCTTTACAAAGCATTTTACACACACTTTGAGTTTACATGGCTGCTCTAGGGCTGTACAGCATAGACAGCATCGGCACAAGCAATTAACCTTCCCGCATATTAAATATCACAGACGATCTTTGTCTTGAGTATCTGTAATTAATTTTGCAGTTGATGATTTTACAACTTTACCCTCCGACATGCTCCATTACCTTTATTCATGGTCACCATGGACATCACATATCTGTCATATGCACTGTAACACTCTCAATTACCTTTAATCACAACAAAGAGCAAATTCACAAAAGCCTTGGATTCAACTTGAAAATCAAAACTGAAGCTATAAAAAACAGCAGAATGATCTACCTGAGATTAAAACATATGCATGGATAGACGGTATGTCACAACTCGTCAAGTATCAGATATTGCTGATGCACAAACTGTCATGGTGTGGACTCTTTGTTGTTTTCTAGTTTGGTCTTGTCTCATCTTCCCAGTGTGTTTCCGCCCTGAGTGTTTTCACCTGTGTTCAGTTACCCACCTTTGTTTGGTTCCCTCGTTAGTCTCTCTCCTATATATGCCTGTGTTTCCTTTCGTGCCCTGTTGGATCATTGTCGTGTGTGATGTGCTCCATGTTGCATGTGTCTTATGTATGCTGTGTTCCGTAAGGAAATAAACCTTTTTTGTGTTACCTCTGGCTGTCTTGTCTGAGTTTGGGTCCACCACTTGCCCCGCCCATGACACAAACAGACCACGCACCAAGGTGACTCTAATTCATGGAGCTCATCAGCGTCCCCTCTTCCTGTAGCACAACCAAAACTGTGACATAATAGCTATCTGCTGCAAGCCCGTGTAGTCAAAGTGGTGATAGCACTGAGTGTTTATTTCGTCCAGGATCCATTAAATCCTTAGCTTGACAAGAGAGACTGTCCAGCAAAAGCTTACAGTGGTAGTGTCAGAAAAAGAAAAGAAGAATTACAAACAGCATCATGCACAGGTGAAAAAGTACCATGACTACATGCTGCTTAGACATATAAGAAAATGTATAACAATTTTCTTGTACATTGAATATTATCTTGTATATTATATATTTCTTATTCACTATCTAGATGTGTTTCAGAGAGGAGGAATGATAAAGTGGATGATGCACTCGAGATTAACTACATGACAGTGAACCCTTTAGCCTGGAAACACGTTACTGTGCAACTGTAAAATATCAGAATGATGAAAATACTTATTGCATGTTTTAGTGCTTGTATGGTTTCATAAAACATGTACTACCCAAGGACAATACTTAAGGAAAGGCCCCTCTGGCAATGGTTTGTGACGTATTAATTAGAGAAAATCTACAACTTTGCAATCGTCGAAACCTGTGAAGATGAATCTCTCTGATTTCATCACGAATCACCCTCACCGCCACTAAAGACCCAAAGGTGAAACACATTTCCCTATTTAGAAAGCCATTCATACAGGAGTCATAATTCACACCGTGTTTCCTCGTGATTTTATTCTGACGTGCTGCAGTGATGTGAAAATATATTTGAGATAAATGACATGTTAACAGAATCATTTCATGGTTCAACACATTTGCTGTGATTTATCCGCCAAGCCTTTAAGGTCCCAATTCATACCAAAAGGGCAAAATATCTATTTTGATTGGAACAGAGACGGAGGAATGTCAGTTAAAGATATACGTCCAATTCTATCAACATCCCAGTTATCCCCAAAGTCAAAGAGTCTTAAAATCTGCAGTAATGAAATAGGATTGGACATTGACAAGGATATACAAGGATGCATATGTCCCTTCTTATTATGGCTACTGTTTGATAAAGAAATGTGCTTGCTACTTGACAGAAACTACTCATCCAGTTCCAGGTTTCTCTTTTAAAATTTTCCCAAACACACAATCTCTAAGCTACATCTACTCCACCAACAAGGTGATGTGTTATAAGGTGCACGTCTGAGGAAAAACCTAATTCTGAATTAGTAGCATTCATTTCACTGAGGCGTCCTGCTCCTTGCTCTTGTAATTATTTTAAATTCTGGTCGAATTTGGTGCTGATGAAACGCTGCTGTTAGCGCCATAATTCCTGCCACACAAGCTATCCATGTCCCTCCTCTGGCTTGGCAGGGAGGAGATAACGTTGTGACGGGGAGGAGGTGACAGCCTCATCTCAGTGTGAATGGAGCTAATCACCAATGCAAATTGCAATCAGAAGGGCATATCTCTACCTAACTGAGAGATAATTGCGCGATTGTGCTGATAACAAAAGGTCAACCGCGTGTAGCCACTAAGCTCTCAAATGATCATCAGACACACACTGTCTCCAGCAGTGAATATTTTTACAGATTGAATCACTGCATTAATTTTAAAGGTAACACTACTACATTTTTTGAGGGTGAAGATTTAAAACACTGATTATTCAGCAGATGCTGCCTTTCAGATTGGAAACATGAAAATGCAGTGGCAACAGAAAATATGGTTCAAACCACAAATATCCAGTTTAACTCCTCGTTTTCTAAATAAGTCTAAATAATAAAAAATACTATCCATTCGTCAAGAAAGCCACGGTTATTTTTTTCTTTTCATCACCTCCACTGTCAAATTCAGCTTGCCATTGGACACAAAGCAGTGTCCTTGTGTGGGCAGCCTCCAGCTGTGTGGTAGGAGCGCCCTCTAGTGGACTCACCGAGGGATCTTGAAGAGGGCTTTAACTGGATGCATCTCAGCCAGCGGGGGATCTCCGTCTGCCAGCTCTATGGCTGTGATGCCGAGCGACCAAACATCACAGCGGGCGTCATACGAGTAGTCATACTGCTGTTCACAGGCTATGACCTGGCAATATAACACAACAGTGACCATATGAGCAACACATTTAGACTGTTATTGAATCCTAAAATCCAGTTTTTCTCAAAACACATGAGGAAATCTGCGAGTGAGGTGAGATTAGCTCACTTTTTACCTAAACTTTGTGTCAAATTCTTGAAATAAAGCACTTTATTAATATCACCTTAGAGAAATTGAGTAATAATTTAAAGACAATTATGTTCAAAAGGATAATAAAGCTGAATATTACCTCCTTGTTATCGCACTCTCTTACTTACTGCCTAAAATCTGTGTTACACACACCTATATTTATGGACTATTTAAACACTGAAAGGTAGGTCAGTTCAGTTGCCGGTGGTAACACTCAATAATTATAACTGACACCACATTTTACAGCTGAGTTTATTCTAATTGCCCCTGAGGTCCCTCCCTACCAGCCCAATCACCGCACCTCATTTCTGCCATGGAGTAAGCCGAGGGGCCACAGACTCCCAGCTATTAACCTTGAGGCGACCTCAAGAGCTGCACCCGTGGAGGGGAATACACAATGACACAGGGGAGAGTCCCACAGAAATAACTGAGCCTCTCTCCCTCTCTCTTTGTGGCACATATAACAGACTTTGCTCATTTAAAATTACCCATAAGGCGATAAAACATGTTAGCTATTTTACTGCTGCATTATTATAGATGAACATATGAGTGTTAAGCATGGACTCTGACCTCAGGAGCCATCCAAAACGGAGTCCCGACTGATGTGTTCCTCCGCAATCGTGCACTGGTCAGTTGCGCTGAAACACCTAAAAAAATGAAAATAACATTCAATCATTTCTTAATAATCAAGATTTACATATAAGCACGTTTATCAGTGTGAATTTTCTAAGAATAAAATTATAATTTATGATAGAGACTAAATGTTTGAATTAATCAATAAATCCTGGCATATAATTTAGTGTGGCAACCTGCCAAGCAGTAATAATAATGGACTATAATCATTTCAAATTATGTAGGACAGATTTTTATCAGCATGAGTCCACTTCATCTCCGTGACACAGAGGACATAAACATGCCTAGGGGTGACTCAAAGTCATTTACCATAGCAGCTTTTTAATATGCAAAGGATCAAATAACGCAATTTAAATGAGCAATAATAGCCTTGGGTTAAGGCTACGGTCCATGAAATAAAAAGATGTTATGGTGAGCAAGGGACTAAAGTGTGGAGCACATAAAATGGTTTATCCTGTGCTTGTGTTCCCCTTCACAAACAATGTTGAGCTGATACTTCCCGTAGATCAGTCAAATACCAAAAATGACTAATTTATCTAAAAATGCACTACAGAGAAAAGATAAAGCTGAGCGACAATTCTCAGACCTTAATTCATTTGTCTCTTTCTAGCAATCCATTGAATTGGCTAAATTGCCTCTTTCAAAGACCATTACCAAAGTCAACCAGTTTGACTCCTCCCTGCGTTGTCAGGAGGATGTTGTTGCCTTTGACGTCACGATGGATAATCCGGTTGTTGTGCAAATGCTGAAGACCCTTTTAAGTTAGAGGACAGAAAGCACAAGGTGCTCAGCATGAATCACAATCTTATTATTAGTCATTTGTCATTAGTATAAATTAGAATATGGTGCATCAAAGGTTGAGCAGTACAAACTATATAAAAGAACTCCCACAGCTGTTCAGAAGGAGAGACATTCATTACCGCCTGCCACACTTCCCCCTGCTGAAAATAAATCCTCAGCACGCTCTCTGCGTGTTTGCATCCCACCTCCTCTCCAACATTAGCAGCTTTGCAGCGGGCAATCTTACCAAGAGGGCACTGTATAAGATGTATGAGATAACGGGCTCCTGCAGACGCTGGCCTCGGATGAGCAGGCCTTTGATGAGTTCTGTGACAGAGCCGCCGTTGCACAGCTGGGAGGGAGACAGAGAAACTCCAGTGACTCGTCCATCACTCAGCACTCTAGATTATGATTCATGGGGAGAGCTAGCCCACACACACACACACACACACACACAAGTAGAATAAAGGAAGCAATGCAGCATCACATGGCAGCATGATAGCATCAACGTTGCTGTGAGAAACTGAGGCCAGTTTTTAATAGCATTAAAGGGTTTCACTTAAGCAACCAATTTTTCAGAGTTTTAAATATTTTTGGGCTCACAGACTCAAAAATGCAGTATTTGGACAGGAGTGATAAGAAGAAGGTAAAGGTATACTATGGAGTTGTCTTGTAAACAAACACAGTTATGTTTATATTCAGTGTTACTCACCAAAACACACTGTGTGTATTCTTCAGGCTTAATAACATGTTTATGTACTTTTTAGACACGACCGGTCTTTGAGGTTAATGCCAGCTTCATTAGGCATTGTTTTGGGCAAATATGAGAGTGGTATCAATCTTCTCATCTCTCAGCAAGAAATCAAATACGTGTATTTCCCAAAATGTCAAACTATCCATTTAAGTGAAATACAGAACTATTAGCACTGGCACACCGTTAACATTAAAATGTTATACTGTAGTGTGTAAGGATGCAAGGCAAAGATACATTTGGGAATACCAGTAAACTGTGATCCAGGGCCTGCTCTGATAAAGAGACATTAAGAAGATCTCACCTCAAGTACCAGCCAAAGTTGTCCACCTGATAAGTTGTCTGACTTGTAGAACATGCCGAAAAACTTCACCACATTAGGATGGTTGGACAGGGACCTCAAGATGTTGTATTCTGCCTCGATCTCCTCATCCACATCCTTCAAACGGCAACAGAAAAAAGGCAAAGTTGGAACATAGAATTGCCAGAGCTGTAGCTTTGCAAATGAGAAACAAATAACAAGGTGAAATGTAATAAAAATAACATTTACGCCTAAATATTTCAGGTTGTGTTTCATTCTGAAACAAAGCAGAAAACCAAGTAATAGGTTGACTATAATTAGATTCCTAAAGATTGGGTTATAAACTCAGTTACAAAGGAAGGGACAAGACCGGGTGCTAAACTATTTCTGGAAGTGCTTTTCTATCAAAGTAAATCTCAGAGGAAGGGAAGAGCAACAGTCAGAGAGGCAGAATTTCTCTTCCCGGATGTCTGAGTGATAGTGTCAGCAGTCTAATCAGGGAGAGGGATGAGAGAGGAGGCAGCTTCATCTTCATGGCCATCAGGGGAGCATCATGGTGGATAGCTCTGCCAGGATGGGGATTGTTCCATTGACACAATCACGGCAACACCTCAGACCAAGCCTCACTAGCACAATACGGTGCCAATGCAGAGGCTACAGCGTCCTTGTTACACAGACAAATGAATGAATACACAGAGAGGATACAGCCAATGCAGGAGCTACACTTTCTGGTAAGGGTGTGTTAGACTTAACATGACAGGAAGTAAATGAAAAGGGGAGACGTTGATATATATCACTGGAGCTAGTACAAGTACAACTGCATCAAGATGGAAAGAAGAAAAAGTACTGGCAACTTACTCTGTTTGAATGGCTCGCATGCTGAGACAAGTCACATAGTTACAAAGAAAAACACAATGGTTTTAGTCTTTGCTTTTTTTCTTCTGTCACAATATTATGAGTTGTTGCAGTCATGAAAAAAACTGTCAAAATTAATGGCTGTGGGGTAGCCTACTCCCTCACCAACAGTAACAATACAAACTTACAGTGGGGAGGCGCACAGAGTGATGTCAGATCAGTGTTTGAATGATCTAATTAACTACATTTTAATCCATTTGATTAATTTTAATTTCATAGAAAATTTATTCATACAGGGTAGGTTTGCTAAGCATACATGGATAGTCATAAAGAGGGAACAGAATATTATACAATAAACAAGGTACAGGCTCAATTAAAGCAGTTAAAGGTAAAGGTAAAGGATACTTATTGAGAACAGTCTTGAAGTTACAGAGAGGTGTTTAGGTGACTTTGCACCAACAAAAAAGTCTTTCCCAAAATCTGATGCTTCCCTGTTGACTTATAAGTGTGAGATAACCAGTGGCAGTTCTAGCAAATTTTACACATACAATCATGTCACATGCAACTAGAAACTACTTATGCAGCTAAATGAGGGAGACACAACATAGATGCACAAGCATGACAATAATGCACCTTAAATTAAATCAGTTGTTCCCAACCTGGGGGTCAAGACCCTCCAAGGGGTCACCAGATAAATCCAAGCATTCACAAGACAATTAACAAGCTAGTAAAGCAGGAAACAACACCAAGAGTCTACTGCCATGCAGGGAACTCTGTAAAGCTGTACTTTTGCACAGCAATGCTTCGAGGTAAATGGTAACATGCTTCCCATGACAATGCTAACATGCTAATGTTTAGCAGGTATAATGTTTGCCATATTCACTCAGTTTAGTGTGTTAGCATGCTAACATTAACTAATTAGCACTAAACACAAAGTACAGCTGAGGCCGAGAGAAAAATAATTAACAAATTAAAATTTTGACCTGCTGGTGGCACTACATGAAAAGTCAGGGGATCACAAAAGTCATTAGGATTCATCCTCTGAGCACCATGCATATCTCAATCCAATAGTTGTTGATATATTTCAGTCTGGACCAAAGTGGTGGACCGACCGATCCCGACATTGCTTTCCATAGAGCCACGCTGCTAGCATGGCTAACATTCCTCTAATCTTTGCTTTTTGTCTCATGAATTACTGGATATGTTGTCCTATTGGGAAAAATGTATCAAATGAACAGGGGGAAGCCCATGCAACCCTTGATGACGAGTCGCAAGTAGTCATAGTTTCAATTTAAGGGGCTAAAGCCAAAAAGGTTGGAAACCACTGTATTAAATTACTGAGGGAATGAATGATGCTCTGATGGATTAAATAAAACTACAGCGTACTATTTTAGATTAATACACTATATAAGGAAGCCCTAGCTGGTTCTGCATCATCCATAGAGTTAGCTCTTCTCCCACCACAGTTAGGGTTAGTTCAAACAGCTTGTGAGGTCTGCAAGGTGATGGTTATTATCCTGTCAAGCAAAAGCCTAAGATGCAGCTTATCCAAATCAACTTTTTTTGCACATTGGCTATCAATATTAAGCACATTGATAGTATATTTCTGCACATGAATCAGTCAGCCTTAACAGATACTGCATCTAGACCCTAATAGTTTATATAACAGACAAGCAACTGAAAATAGACGACACGCAGTAGCCACAGTGGTTTTGGAATTCTGCAAAAGGTTCCACAGTAAACATGCTTTTATCTGACTTACATTGATCGGGTCCAGCACTTTAACTGCTGCCTGACTCCCATCCTTCTTGTTGGTCACTCTGTAGACTTTGCCATACGTTCCTTTACCAATGGTCTCCACTATATCCCAGTTACCTGATGGATCGCCAAGGTTCTCCATGCCAATCATGCTGGATTTATAAGGATACAGTCCATACAGTGACCGCCTAGAGGACACAATCCCAGGTGCAGAATCTTTGGTGGACAAAAAACTTTACAAAATATAAAATGTTTTCATATCAATGACAAAGCCAAAATAAAAAATAAATTCTTGCTTGAAATACTTCTGTAGTGAGCGGAAACTTAATAGAAACTAAGAGAAATGTTAATCTCTTTCTAACACCTAATACCCTGTCCTACAAAAAGAAAGCTTCTTGTGAATAACTTAACAGTTAAGCCTCACAGCAGACCAGACAGACTTTTACTCTGACGCAGCAAATACAGACAAACACATTGCCTCTCAGTTAACATCACAGAGAAGCAAGTAATTAAAATGAAAAAGTATGAAGTGTGTAGAGCTGTGTAAGTATAGCACAGATCAGTGCATTTATTCCCAAAGGCCTTTTCATTCAGCTCAGTGAAACGACTACATCTGCCAAGCGAGCCACTTAACAGGTTTAAAGCAGGAGAAATCAAAGCAAAAACAAAGCAGACAGCTGTAGGTGGAGATGACAGTACTCTACTCACAGGGCAAGTGTTATTTTCTTCTGACTCATCGGCGTTGAGAAAAATTACAACTAAAGAGTCTCTAGTGATCATAATATAACACCGATCGCAACAGAAATTGCTTCCTCAAGAGCACGGGCAACAAGTGGCATTTCACAGAAACACTTAATTACCTCTCTCCACAGGGACCTTGTCACTGCCCACTAAGAAGTGCAATCTCCCCAAGAGCAATTGGATTGGACAGAGATTACCTTGACAAGTGCCGTCCCAAATAAGCAATGAACCGGCACCACACCTCCACACAAACTGGTAAAATGATTATTATGTAAAGTGTTTTATCAGGTGATTTACATGCGTTACATGCGTATAAAACGGTTATGAGGACTAATGATTAACAGCGATGCAAAACCAAGATATAAACCACCCTTTAAGTCTACAAGTGATGCTTCTGTGATCAAATGCAGCATGTAAGACCAACGATGCAAAGCACTGAGTGTCAAAACAGCTGCAACAGAATAACATGATGGATTAGGAACTGATATGCCATGTTGGGATACATGCATCCTATTTTTTTGAAAAATGACACATTTTCCAGATAAACATGATGGAGAGGAATGTTTGTGTACGATCTCACGACCACTCCACTTGTCATAAACAGGTTATGCATCACGGAGGTTGTGTGACCCTGAGGGAGGGAAAGTCCTTTTTTTTTTTTTGGAGGAGGAGATCAGCAGATTGATGTGACAAAAATGTGAATGATGTTTAACCCTCTTGAGCTGTTGCAACTCACACATGATGACAGAATTATGAATTGTTGTGCATGCAGGTTGAGCAACGGCATCCGGGTAGATATGAGATGGATATACCGCTATTCGGTGGCGACGTTCATATATGCAGCACTGATATCCTTCACTGTGTCCTTCAGGGAGCCACATGTGATAGTAGCACCAGCCAAAGTACCTTTTATAACTGTGCATTTTTATGACACGCATTTAAATAATAAATACACAAGGCAACTACTGAATCACTTAAGTATGGTTTCATCTTCAGTCTAATAATCCATCATTGATTGTTCTGAAGTTAATCGCCCATCTTAAACTGTCCGTGAATAATGCATCACACCTGCCTTATTAATCAACAAGATCCAAACCTGTTTACTTGCCATTTATAACTGTCGTTCTGTTGTGTAACGTGTCTAACCTACTCTGCATCTACACCATGCTGTGAACACATCACCAGCCACCTGTTGCCAAGACACCTTCACCAACTTTTGTAAAAGACGGCTCATATTCCTCTACGGCAGCTTTTTCTCTCTAATGACGGGGCTCCATCAGGTGCCTGCTCTAAAATATCTTCCTTTTCCTGCGACTTATAAACAGAAATTTCAGCCTCAGATGTGCAACTGCAGATCACGAGACTGATTATTGTTTTTAGTGAATTACTGTTCAGTGCACAATAACTTCCAGTGGCTAATGTCTAATACTGTACAAGTGCCACAAAAAAGTACAAGCTGTTAAAGCAAAAAAAGAGCACAAATAATTTCACCTACCGTTTGAACATCAACCATAAAAAAGACATTTACTTGCTAGCAAGAGTCTGCAACCATCACGCACAAAGAACTAATGTGGTCAACTAGGCTACTCTTCTGCATCTATTCATTATTCAAAATAGTTTTCAAAGACCAATAAAGCTCAGATCATAAAGCCAGAAGTCACACATACCTGTTTCTGTGTGCTTGTCTCTCCCTCACACCACAACGCTCCACACTAATTCACGATAATCTACAGGGATTAATAATTCACCAGTAGCCCTAATCTGCAACCTGATCTGCAGCAGTGTTAAATATTCAGGTGGCAGATGTATCCACTCATATCAGTGGCTGATATGAAGCATCTCAGGTTGCTCACAGGTTACCAGGAAGTGCATGATAGTTGCTAGGTCATACTGCTGTTGGTCTCCCCCTCTGTACATAATGTTCTTTACACATGCAGTTTACAACTTTGTCTTTGTTTCTTATATGCCACTGACAACAACGTAATGAGCATCTCTGCCGTGCGAGCTGCAGTGGGTATGTTGTGGCAAAAGGACAACCTGTCCATAAAGTCAAATATAAGTCCAGAACTATGCAGGGAATTCCAATGTTTGGACTCATTGTAGGAGTTCATAATTGAGCCTGGGTCTGGCTATATCTATATCCACAAAACTGAGCCTACATGCTGAGTGACAGTAACCAAAACAAGACATTATTCCACCTGAAAAACCACAACAGTGGATGTTGCTGTTGCCGTGAGTTTAAAGCCCCGGGGATCTACTCAAGTGAAAGATAGTCACACCAGCTGGAAAGAGCTTTAATATGGGCAGAACTTGTTTTAAGGCTGTGGTTCTCAAACTTTTTCTACCATGCCCCCTTTGTCTAGCCTTTCCACCCCAACCTCCTCCTTGGCAATTAAATAATGTATTAACTTGTTACAATACTGGGGGAACAAGTAACAAATGGAGTCAAGTTGAATTACATTGCAAAAGCATTATCAAGAATATGGACAGCATGTTTCCCATTCCCGTCTGTTTTTGCAAATCAAACAATTATGGGTTTTTACACACAAAAGTCTCTCCTACTGAACTAGTGCAGTGGTTCCAAACATGTGGGTCAGGGCCCCCTTCGAGAGATATAGATAAATCTGAGTGGCCGCAAGATGATTAACAAGAACATTTTTTAACATTTTTTCAAACTTTTGTCTAATCCTTGCGGTCTTTTTTTTTTTGCTGGATAATATTCCTACTCTAGAACTTTAAAAATAATCTGAAATGGACTATTAAGTCTTGGTTATAATCTGTAGACATGTGCAATTAACGCAGTATTTGTTTTATTGTCACAAAGCAAAGAGAAAACCCAAATGCTGTTCTTTTAAATGGACAGGGGACATGTCATTGTTGCTTTAGAACAGGACACCACGGGTCCTAGATGGCGACGCTCAGGTTACCCTTTGTTTATACTGCGTCAGCATACCTGAAAAGAGACATCGTACCTAGTGTTCAAAATGCTGGTCAGTGCTTCTCTGACACAAAATGTGGAATTTGTGTAAAAACTGGGATATAATACAATATAATAGTAAATGCAGATGCTTCTTGAGCCCAATACTATTCCCCCTCAACATTTGCATTTACGATGCATCTACATAATTCCAAGTTTCAGTGGTGGTTGGAGGTGTTGACAGCTTTAGATGATGTGAACAGCTGCAGCACAGGGATCATCTTTGTCACCAGAAACAGTGCAAAGTAAAAGTGAATAATCTAATTTTCTGCTTCCATCAAACTCTCACAATCCCACCCTCTCTGGCAAAGCCTTACAGGAACTCCACTTGGTAAACCCTTTGGTAAGTCTGTGGAGAGAAAAAAAACTCTGAACTTATAATCCCTTTTAAGGGGATATGAAGAGGCTTTGCAGTAAACCTCCACTAGCCACGAGCCAGGCCGAAGGCACTGTGTCCTTGTTCTCACCCTGGACAACCAAAGCCTCACACGACCGAACGAACCAAACACGTTTTTTTCAAGTTTAAACCCCCTAAGCTTAGCATTGCACCTGCATGATTAATAATCGCCAAGTGACAACTTTGGATACACAAAACATCAACCTAATTAACAGGAAGCCAACATCATTATCAAAATAATCAATCTAAAAACCAGAACCACTGTCAGTAATTAATGTCTGTCATCTAATCACAAACATCGCAGCTGTTTTAGCAGTCACTGTGATATGATGCAGTGCAATACTATATAATGCATTGCTCCCATTTGTGTAAATGCAACAAAACTAACTGATTGTTATAAATTACTGATGCACAAATTGAATCATAAAAATTACATGTATGTTTTTTTTCCCACTAAAACTGAGAATTATAACGCCATGTTTCAGTATTTTAAGATTGCTTTGGCTCCGTTTTCACAACACGGTTTCTAAGTGCAAAACTAAACTTAATGCAAAGAGCCAAAATAACTAGTAAATTATTTCCTCTAAATACAAAATTCTATCCTTACAAAGTGCAAAACACTAAATCACATGCTCAGAATACAGCCACTTCATATTAGTATACAGTAACCTTCAATATTTATTACTTAGCATACAGATCACTGAATCATTGCTAATTAATTCACCACCACTGAAAGATATTTCAAATGTAAGGCAGTAGTAGTACAAAAAAAGGGAAAAAGAAATGCAGTTTCTTTCCTTTTGATTACAGTTAAAATGCTGCACTTTGTTGAGTGTCTGTTACAGTAGTGTAAATTGTGGTTTAAGATTGTATGTTTCCCACTGTAGTTTCCTGGATTCGAGATTATTAAACATAAAAGTGATTGAATGTTTAATGTCTTTGTGGTTGATACAGAAAAGAACTAAACTTATATAGTGAAATACAATAACAATCATTTTGCTTTTATGAATGTATGATTTTCTGTAAATGAGCCTGTAGACTTCATTATCTATATTTATACTAATACAGCAATAAAAGTCATTCGTACTCCACACCATTTGAAACACAGACTTTTGCAGAAACTGCACTTGTTTTCTCATTGCTAGCTGTCTTGATTAAATGACCACTGCAAACTGTTTTGATGAGCTAGTTAGTTTGACAGCATTCTTTCATAATCACCATCTTGAAATGCAAGTTATTCAAATTCACTGTTAAACATACACCATGTTTTGATGCTCTGTTAAACTTAGTATGTGATTGTCATACTTGATACAGATGTTCTCATTTTGTGTGCAACCTGAGAAAACTAGGAGTATAACAGAATTTTTAACATTGAAACTCTGTTGTGAAAACAGAGCCAAAGCAATTGTAAAATACTGTCATGTTTGTGACCCTTTAGGCCAACTGTAATTTTGTATAGTCACCCATTCACAGCAACAATTAGACATTTTTGCTCAACTAATTAATCAATTAGGTCTTTCACTGTTAATTATCATCTCCACATGTATGATTTGGATGTATTCTTACCTCTTGAAAAATCATTTCTCTTTTCAGTTAGCTCTTTACTGTTTGGTGACGTTTTCAAAAATATGAAATTGCTAAACAAAGCAGTTTCTGCTCTCAATGAACACCACTGTATGCTCAGTATTTCACAATGTAACACTTAAATGTGAAGTGGCACCAGAACTTAAGTTATCCAGACAAGCTGACAGTGTGGGCTTGTGCATTATCTGCAGGCCTACTGAGGAGGAAACATGAGTCCTACCTTGACTTTGCTGCCTCCGTATTTCCATCTCTAAAATCTGCAAAACAGGGGAAACTGTTTCAGACACCAGCTGATTACTGCACAGTCCTGTGTCCATCTCTGTGTATGTTGATCAACACAGCCGACACTGGAGACAGTTGTACATAAAGTTAACAGTATTGGCTTTAACTACCAATTCTTCACGTGCAGCTTACCGTCCATAGCAACATATCCGAACTGATTTCCCTGTTTACTTAGTGAAAGGTTTTAAATATTAACAGTAGACACCGGAGCATGCTGTCCTGCGGGCCAGGAGGTCTTAGCTGACCAGAATCACCTCATGCAGCTTTCAATGGTCTATTCATGCTCTCTGGAGCAGCAGTATACATTGGCCTACCTGCACAGGGAGTAAATGAGGAAATGATGCTCGCTGTAGAACTCCAACATCTCTCAGCATGAAACTTGTCACATAATCTCAGTGGTTTAACCCAGATAAAATTCCTCCGCTGGTCCATACTAGAATTTCTTTCTTGTTGTCTAATTGGCGGAAAAGAGAGGCTTTGGTCATTCACCAGAGGGCCTCCCTTGCTTATGAAACTTCAACCCAATTATCCTCAAAATGTGCAGTCACATGGCAGTAAAATGTCTCCGATCCTCTGAAAAAGGCAGTGGACTAGTTGGATTAACTTCAACAGCATATACAGAAATCCCCAACTTGTGTGCTATTTTATGGTACATTCCCTCAAGCTGATTTTCTGCAGCACTTTCAGCTGCAAATGACAGATGACTGATGCATCTGGTCAGTTGAATTTTTTACATTTTTGCAACTTTTTACACAAGCTGCATTCCAGTCAATAAAGTCACATTATTCCATCAAAAGGTCACAATCTGTGGATGTTGTGATCTGAACCGAGACCCCTGGTGGACACAGTTTGAGGTGGATGTCTGTATCCTACCAGCCACATTTCCTCAGTACAACCCACAGAAGGGGATTGAGACGGGAGAAAAGCCTTTATGGAAAGTAATATTTGAGCTTTATTGGCGCTGAGTCGATAGCGGATGCATGAAATCCTCTTTGAAATTACTTCAATTACCCCCGATGGAAATTATTCTTAAGAGGCATGTATAGATACAAAATAATACTATTACCTGTTTTGTTCTTAAAGTACAGACAACAACTATGACAATGAGAATACTTTGAGAGAACCAACACAGCATCACTGCCCTCATATGCTCAAAGACAGACTTGTGGCAAAAAAAAAAAAAAAAACTGGCAATAGAAAACAAAAAAAGTACACAAATCAGTGTGTTTATATTTTATTCACATATGTTACATTTTGCATTAAATGTCCAAGTCACACTTTCTGGTTGAACTCAGAAAGTTTGAGTCAGCACCTACAGTAATGTACTGTATTCTCTCTTCATTCATACAGGAGAACACACAAGAGCTTTCAGGTACAATTTACACCCATTACTCGTTGGCTATTTGGTTGCGGTCATTTACAAAGTGGGTACTGCAAAATAAAGAAGAGAGGAGAAACTCAGTAAACAGAGAGGCAGCATGCATGAATTTAAAAGGAAGTTTTTCAAGTTTTAACTTCTTCCTTTTAAGATTCCTCGGTGCAGCACGATTTCTGGCCAGCATTTCAAAACCAAACATCAGGGATATCAGCAGTATGTTGTTTATCAATTGAAAAAGTTAACATTTATTTTGCAGGCACGACTGGATAAATTTCCTCTCTTCCATAAAAAAGAAAGAAAGATGGTAATCAGAAAATTAAGTAGCTAAGACACTTAAATGATGGTGGCTTAAAGGATGTCATGCACAGTGTAGAACGGATACTCAAGTCTGATAATCTCGTAATGTTGGAATGCAACTATGAATCACAACTAGATGATACATGAGTCAAAGGGATAGTCATCACAACAAATGATCTACACTGCAGTTGGGACTCGACAATCAACAGCATAAAAAGGGAAAACCTTTTTTTTTTTGACAGCACAGAAAGATGAAGAGTATTGGCATTTCTTCTCAAAAGCAAATTCCATTTCATTGGGTTTCATATCTTGAGAGAAGACTTTGACAGAACCAATATAGTGTTTCTGCTCTCATATGGCGTTCAGTTTTGCCAGTGCAGCAGGACACCATGTCCGTGTGTTGACATTTCCTTTCCTTAAAAATGTATGCAACTTAAATTCTGTATGTTTGACTTCAGGTTTTTGTGGAGCGATGACTATAAAATTATACAACCGACTGGTTGTAGCTTTAGCTGTTTTAAAGTTGGCATTTGAGTTTCTTCTTAAGGAAACCAACAAAGAAAAAGCAAGAACTGTAGTGAGTGTGATGAGGTGACCGCATACCTCCTTAAACATTAAAGTGAGAGTGAGTCAACATTCCCAGTCATCTACCATAGACTCAAAGCACAACCTTAGAAAAAAAATCCTCACAAATGTTAAAATTACTTACTTGAACAATGAGCAGCAGCATTTATTTAAATATCTAAAATGTATTTTAAACAGCAAAAACAACAAAAAAAGAAAATTCCTGAGGATGGATTGCAACTAGACCCATAAAAAGAGCCTTTGCTTGTTTGCAAAAAAACTCTAGTGTGTTGATGGGTGGACTTGTCCTGCCTACCATCACGTGTCAGCAGACAATGAGTGCACATTGCAATAACATCGCTACACTCATCAGGAGCTTGAAACTCATGCCAGCACAGCAGAGCACATTTCGATAAATAAAAGGGATATGCATTAACATCATCATAAATGGTGCAAAAAGTAATCAAACTTTGCAGGGACATTCAGCACTTGATAGATATATATATATATAAATATATAAATATATATATATAGATATAGATATATAAATATATATATATATATAAATATAGATATAAATATATAGATATATATATATAGATATAGATATAAATATATAGATATAAATATATAGATATATA
>LKNJ01000316.1:42770-206481 GCA_002120245.1 Maccullochella peelii
TATATATATATAGATATATATATATAGATATAGATAGATATAGATATATATAGATAGATATATATAGATAGATAGATATAGATATATATAGATAGATAGATAGATATAGATATAATCTCAATAACCTTTGGATGGATTTCCTTGAAATTTGGTTAAATGGTTTAAAATTTGGAGACACACAATAATATATGGCAGTGACATTCTNNNNAGATATAGATATATATAGATAGATATATTTTTTTTTAAATCTCAAATAAATAGGACAGGTTTCAAAAGCCTGTTCCAAAGAATTGAATTTCTAGCCAAAGTTGTGCTTTTTACTTTGATCTTACTGAATTCTGTTTTTCCCTGTTGAAAACCACACAATAAAACACACACACACACACACACACACACACACACACACGTGTTAATCTTGAGGCATGATTGTACACCAAACTTCACATAAACCAAGGCTGTGGCAGCAATACCCTCACTGGATGTTTGTGTATATCATGTTAAAGAAGTCCCAAATGGTTTGATCGAGGCAGACACAGAAACCAGAAACAAAAATCTTCTCCGTCATGGGTTGCTGTTTTCAGTGGACTTTGGAAGATCTTAGAGTCCATTATAGTGAGGCCCCCAACGCTTATTGATGTGATCAAAGGTGTGTGAAACCCACTGCTGCTCCAACACTCGATACCTCTCTTCACACAAGAAGAGTGGCTTTCCACGGCTAGAGAAAGACCAGAGGGGAAAACATGAGTGAGAGCTGTATTTGTTTTCTCTGCAGCAACAAGTATTTAAAAAATGAACTGTGTCCCAATTTCATACTAGATCCTAATTCTAAGAAGGTTTTGAGTATGTTGTTTGTTTGTACTTGAAAACTTAAATGTACTCAAAAAAGTCAGTATGCATAATGTATTATCATAACTCATGTTCGTTCTGAGTGTGCTGTTGATGCACACTATTGCCCCAGAATGCACTGCACAAAGAAACTGGAGGAGCTGTTCACAACTGAAAAATTGCTAATTTTGCTTTATCTTTGAGAAGTTTAATCAACAGTGACGTTCAAAAACCCCTATTTGAAATCTGTCGGGACACAAACTGCATCATTTTGCATTGGTATAAAATGGTTTGCATTGATTTCTTGTATACTACCTGCAAAATTAGTATACGTACAATGACTATGTACAATGGAACTGAGACACAGCACAGGAGTAATAAAATGTTTTAACTGTATAAAGCTCACTGCACAATACTGTGGCATTTCTGACTTTGTGTGTGATGTGTCATACCGTAAATCACGGTCCTCCTCTCCATGGGCATCAAGGTAAACAGACCCCCACAGGCAGAAACGATGTCCACGGATGATGATGATGACTGAGGCATTTATCAGTAGAAAGATGCCTGTAGCTGCGCCACAATGCTGGGAGTGCTACAAGTGACCAAAAATAAATAAATAAAATGTCATGATCCTGGCAGCTGTGTAAATTTAGCTTGCAATTAGGTATAAAATTAGCAAATGTGTTACAAAATAGCGTTTACAAAATAAAAGTGGAATTTTTCAGAAAAAAAAAAGATATTATATATATATATTATATTATGGCCCTGTTTTTGAAGTACTGAGAAACTTACCAAAACACATTCACAGGTACCCTGCTGTTTGCAGCACACGCCTTTGAGACAGACGAAGGCACCACAAACAAGGCAGAGTGCAGGGTCTTTTGGCACCTTTTTGCAGGCAGTGCAGGCCTTCCTGTGATAGTACTGGAAGATGATATTGTAGTTGTCAGGTAGCTGGAGAAGGCGGGGGGCTGCCCACTGAGGATCCTGGACAAGCAAGGTCTTCAGAGGAGAAAAACAGACAAACTACTACATAAAATATACAGTATTCAGGCCATAAATGTATTGTGCACTACGGTCATTAATATATTTTGTTCTGAAACTCTTCCCTGCTCTTCCTGAATCTCTCAGACTCTTGATCATAAAATCCGTTCAGTTTCAGTCCTCTACAAATATCATCATCAGTAAAAAGACTGTGACTGCTAACAAAAGGTAACATTTATAAAACTGAAATATACAATAAGCTGTGCTTCTTTGTCTTTATTTTTTTTAATTAAGCATAAAAAGAGCAAAAAATCTGAATTGCTGTCAGTCTATGCAGAATAAAATAAATTCACTGGTTCTCAACTTTTCTAGTTTTTATGACGTCCTTCGGCTTTGAGATGTATTAATAAATAATGCCCCATGTTCAGTATTAGAAACCTAAATTCACATGCAAGACACTCCACGTTTTTCACCAAATGATGCACAACATCCAAGGTTACTGCAATACTGAATGACGAGGGCATAAGGCACATGGCTAGTTATGCAGTCACTCTCCTCTGAGACACCAACAGCTATGGACCTTGTCAACCAAGGTTGAAACTAATTGTCAAAGTGTCAATAGCACTTGAGTTACAAGAATCATTTACAGGACATCAAGTTCAAAATACATGGCTTGAATATTTAATTGCTGAGAGAGTATTTAAACTATTTCTTTGAAACTCCAAAGCCAATAAACCTCAACTTCTCGTTCCACAATATGCTGATATTTTCTGAATTCAAACCCATGCTGCACACTGAAGTCCACTGGGAATTAGCTTTAGTTTAGAGGCAGAACTACTATGGCTATCTGAATGTTGATTTATGTTCACATTCAGCTATTACCTGAAGATCTTCAGCTTAACATAAGGATATTTTTGGAACACTCTCATGTGATTTTACTGCTATATACCTGCTGTCTTTTGCATGCATTAAAGTAATAAGGCTTCAAATATTGATAGGGCAACATAATGACCCTTATCAAGAACAATAATACGTGTCAAAACATTATAAATATTTCATTGCAGCAACACAACTGGCAGGGTTAAGATATATTTATAGAATAAAATCCAGTGAGAAGATTCTGGTCTAGTCTGAAATTCACATACATACCAATGATTGCTCAGCCTGCATCTGAGAGAGCCCTGTGACCTCAGCACACCACTGTGTCACCAAGTCAAAGGCGCTGACTGCCCACTTCAGACATGTGGCACTGTGCACGATGTTGGAAGGCTGAGGGGCTGACGGTAAGAGCCCCAAACACACAGCCAAGGACGAGAACTCCTCCTCCTCCTGAGAGAATGCAAACAAGAAAACAGCTGGTGAGGTTTGTTTTCACCAACACCTGCGATTCATGGGAAGTCAAAGGATCTAAACTCTAGACTACCAATGTGCTGAAACACCTCGTGTTTCTTGTTTTGAGACATCAATCATGCAGAACAAGGTCGCCATCATGAGAAACCTAACAATAATGTTCACAAGATGAGCAGAAATATTGACCATTCTTGCTGCAAGGATACAAGGGCAGGGGTAGTTTCAGCAAGTAGGATGACATTTATGATAAAACATACCAGGCAGCCAGTTAGGTTGTCTCCATAGAGGTGATGCTGCAGAAGGCAGGAGAGACGAAGGAAGGGCAGGCACAACTGCTGGAGGCTGAACTCGATGGACTGTGGGGACCACACACTGGAGATCAGCTGGAGAGGGAAACAACAGTACCATTTGATCAATAACCAGCCAACAGCTTGCTGATAATACTGTGATGTATATCTCCCCTGGAGATTAGTGGAGATGTTAGACCACTGTCTCACAGGGTAATGGCCAATTCATTGTTGTGAGAAAATGAAAAAGAGCAGAATAAATAAAAGAAGGAGAGTACCGTCCTGAAGGCAGTTATGTTCTGAACTGCTAAACAGTCATTTTACTGGCTCACCATTGATGTTTCTTCAGCATTCACCTTGTAGACACTCTTGTCCTTAGAGAGCTCACTGATAACATGACTGAGCAGTGCTTCAAAAGATTTCTCAGCATTTGCAGCATTCTGTGGCAGAAAATCAAAATGCAGAATGTCAAAATGTTGACAACATGTAATCAAACATTAAAAGGCCAAGATTTTCACTTTAATCTCTACCCTATAATCTCTTCTGACAGTCAGAAATCAGTATTTCAAAGTATTTTTTTCCATGTTGCTGCAGTGCCCCCTCTATGTCCAGTCTCAAAAAGCCTATGTCTATTGATAGGAGAAGGAGGATGGAAAAACTGGTACACCTGCAAAATTAGATATTAACATAAACTCCAACCATAAAGTCATGTCAGTCAAATGTGAGTATTCAGCAGTCTAAATTAGCCTTTCATCCTGGAAGACATGGATTTACTAGTCCAACTGCTAAATAAAAACTACCACACAACATTTCATGTTTTTTTAACTCCATAGACAACAATGAAACATCCTCATTTGGTGGTTGCCCCCATATACAGATAACAAATTAAAGAGGGAAAAAAAGTGTCCTAGTATGATGCTGGACCACCATTAGCGTCTAGAACAGCTTCCAGACCTCTGAATTGTTGCCCACATTTTTTCAGTGTTTGTTTTGCTTTGTAGGGATTAAGAATGGGGACCCCATCTCCCTGTGCCAGAGCCATAAAAATAGCCACACCACTTAAAAATAGAGACAGCAAAATGGCCACAAAAATGTCAACAAGCATGAATGAGATTTGCACAGATGTACAGGGTGTTTGTAAGCTGATTTACAGAAAAAACAATTCTTAAATCCACATATTTCTTCAATCATTGTGACAGACATTAAGTTAACTGCTCCTGGAAACATCTACCACAGATTCTGTATCGACTATAAATGACGTCAGTGGGACGGATGTGTCACTCACTACTGACTGGTTAGGGGCAAAAGAAAACAAAACAACCCCATTCCCAACAACTTAATGGTTAACATAAACACAATATCAGGCTGAATAATAAAGATAAATAAAATGACAATTCAGTCTGATTATCAGGCCAGCTTTGTCTCTACTGGAGGGACGAACACCCCTCAAAAGATATTCCCTGATTTGGTGGTGAGCGCCGTCTAAAACAAAGTCCAAAATCTCCCATAGGTGTCCAATAGAGATCTGTAACTATGAAGGCCACAGTATATGATTCACATCACTTACACACTCAAACTTAATACTCTACTTTAATTAGTCACACGTTTGAATGATTTCACACATGGATACATAGACAATCAAATGATCCTTAACCAAGGACAAAAACACATAAAAATAAAATAGCAATGGCATTATCAATCTAGTGTCAGTTCTAAAGTATATGAAAGCCACATATCAGACTATATAATGCAGATCAGAATGCTTCACTTGTGTGTCTTCCTTGTCCTCCTGGTAAGTATAAAATGTGCTGCACTGTAGAATATATGACTTATGTAGAATAAGTAGAGGACAATAATTCTCTCCCTACAATATAACATCTGATAAAAAGGTAGAGACATAACCGAATGTGTGTTCTGATAAAAATGCAACTGGTTTGGCTAGTATTTTATATAGAGGAAAAACTGCAAGCATTTATCAAGTTGAAGGTGGTAGAATATAAAACAGCAGTCTTATCTCGTCTGCTGTCCTTTGTCATAGATTTATAGGGGAGGAATTTCAAGAGGATTTCCTTCCTCTAGGCTCTGATCTTTGTTCAGACTGCATATTCAAATGCAGCGACTTCAATTTAATTACAATGGCGTTCTACCAAATATGGATGGCGTCCTCATTGTAGATTTGAAATCCATCTTAATGGCAGATGTGAATGCCTGCACTACTGTTCATGACGGTGTAGTGGGTAGATACTAATCCACCCCTCCATTATGGATGGAAACACCCTTAAGGGGAGGGTTTCAGCTATTTGTCTTTTGACATTCAAGCCAGCCACTCACTAATACAGATTTAATAGACTGAAGACAGATAGCCAATTAATGCAACACTCGCCAGCAATCACACTTTTCCAGATAATGAAGATCGATACCGTTGACTGTGGAAATCACGTAAATGAAACTGGAAAGGGCTCAATTCATCTCAATACTAAGTCATACCCAATGATTTACTGTTGTTGTAGACGGTTTCTAGGGAACAATCAGAAGATACAACTGGTTCAACACGCAGGGGAAACAAGTAGACTTTTAGCACCCTTTGAAAGTGTGCCCTAGCAGGGTGGAAATTGCACTGAGAGCAGAAAACAACTATTTCAGCAGTATTTAATGGTTTTTTGTTGTCATGCTGGGCCATTTTCTTTACAATATGATACAATATTTTTTATTAAATTAAGGCCCATGGAGGCAATCCACACAGAAGCATAGTAAAACCAACAACAAGAAATAAGTGCAACTTCTATAATAGAGAATAAATATTAATACAAATAAAGTAATGGGCAGCATACTACATCACTATCAGGGAGGTCACAACCTCAGGTGACGTCCATTTCCTGGTCTACATCATTAAAGCCTCTGAGCATTACAGTGATGAAAGAAAAGGACAAAAGACCTACTGAATGCTTGACACTAGAAAATAAGGGAAGGAGATTTGGCATCAGCATGTCATTATGAATCAGGTCTCGAGCTAATTCAATGTGATTTCACTGTTACCTTCTTGAGTGCTCCAGATGTGCTCCAGGCCTGCCTTTCTTCTGGGCTGAACTTGGATGAGAGTGCAGCCAGAGCCTGTGCGAACTGCAGGTTGTACAGCATCTTCACCACACAGTTAAAGTGCTCTACACAGGGAGAGAAGGTGACACTGATAATATCAACGAAGCCAAGTGGCAACAAAAACAAAAGTGGAGAAGCACAAAATGCTCAGATACATTATTTAAAGAATTAATTCATAATATTTCAATATGTAAGCATATGTTATTTTGATTTTTTTTTAAAAATCTTCTAGCATAAAAAAAAGCCAGTTCAAGAGTGTGTTTGCTTTCTCAGTTTCTGCGTCGAGAGCCTCACTGAACAGCATGCAGGATAATTAGCAGAGCGTTTCAGGTGGAAAATATAGCCTGAGGGATATTTAAGTTTGGTTTAAAGAACAACAAAGAGTGCCATTTGTTTTCTTCTACAGAAAAGGGCTGCTGACAGCTCCACTGTCCTGGTGACTGTGACAAGTGTCAGTACACACAATAAAAGGGTAGAACTAAAAAAGGAGGCCATCACTTTATAGCAATAAAGTGCAAAGGACCCCTCAGGGTCTGATCATGTCTCTCCCTTTCGACTTCACAAAAGAAAAAAGGACCTCTCTCTGTTATAAAGAAAAATCAAACCTATAATAAAATAAATTCTTGCTGTCTTAATGATGTTTTTTAAAATTACATGTAGCAATGATGCCCTGCATGCTATAAAATGCCACAACCTTGAGAACAATCTGACAAACAATCCTTAATAAATTCTAAATCATGATTTATAAACGCTAAGAATATCTAACTATAATGTTAACTGTTTCAATCAAAATCTTCACTTTCCAATAAATCCACTTTTACCATGTTCCAAAAAATAAATAAATAAATTGTCCCTGCCAGCGGTCAACCTAATTCAGTCATCAATGAAATGATCTGCTTACTGCGACACTTCTCCCATTAAACATGACTGTAGTGTGTTGGGCCAGGTCTTTAGGTGGCCCTCCGCCTTTTCTAGTAAAGGGCGGAGATGGAGGAGATGAGACGACAAGCCACAGATGAAGGGCATACAAAGGAGGTGCAGCCCCCCCACCACCAGGGTCGTGTCTCTCTGATCCTCACAGCCAAACAACAGCAACAGGAGCATAGATAAGAGATGTGAAATACTTCCAGCACTCAGCCCTGATTACTACTGATAATGGGGCTGTCCTTGTGGAGGAGCCACTGAGAGACTCCCTACTCTCTTGTAGAGTCATGATACAGACATGGGAACTGTACCTTTTCGCAGAGGCTGTGGCATTGTTAGCACAAAGATAATCAGGAGAGATGGGACATCTCGAAACAGCATGGGTACCTCAGGTCTCTCTTCATCAAAGCCACTGCAAAACATGCAAAAGAGCTTTTCATTAATCAGAAGGTACTGTATATAGTTGGTCCCAGGTAAAATACATGTTGTGAAGACTTTAACGGCAAAATACCTTGCTATCATCACATATTTAACTTGGCTCTGTCTCTCTCTCAAATATCAAGTGAGCATTGTCTCTTTCCATCAATGTCTTCTCATGTGTGAATAAAACCATAATTTATGTAAACGTCACCTATGTCTGAATGCAAAAAAGCCCTGACTTTAACAGCTTGATGAAGGCAGCAGTGTTGTGTATTGCATGTCTGAAAAGGACTTTAAAAAAAAGGTATCAGAGCAAAGGTCTTGCTGGGTATATAGTTTTAAATTTGCTTAACAAATACATGGCTTGAAAAAGGCTCATTCCTTGTATTCCCCCACCAAACTTCCTTAATGTAGCCCCAGTTAAACATATTTGTATTGTCTGCCATCTCCATTTAAATGTCTTCTGTTCTGCTGACAATTCAGCGAGGTTCCAATATCCACTCTACTCTTGAAAGGCCTCGGGCTTTTGAATGAAAGGAACTGCACTTAAAGAATAATACCTCCCATTACCAAAAGCACTCACCAGTTAATTCCACTATGCATTGGAGGAAAGCCCTAGAGGACAGAGCTTTCAGCCCTGCTAAGACCACTGCATACAAACTATACTGTAAAATCTTCCTCTTTGGTTTATCTAATAGAAATAAGGCAAGAGCAATGTTTTGCATCTATGTAGAAACATCTCTCTCTGTCCTATTTAACTAGGCTAGATCAGGTTGACTGCCTAAGGGTGTCAATGACAGTGCTCCCTTGCGAAACCCTAACAAAGTATTTTTAAACACCAAATGGCTCCTCTGAGAAAACTGTATGGCTATGAGCACTTTAATAGTAACAGGTGTAAAAGCTGTCTTACAACACTAACAGGGAGGAAAGGTTGTTCAAGCTCATCTTGTATTAAGTGCTGCAAGTAGCTTTTTTATTTTTTAACTCTTTTTAAGACCATCAATCCTGACAACCAAACACATTTGAGCATAAAATAGCATGTTTAGACGTACAGTAGTGAATCAAGACAGAACAAGACAGCGTGTGTGGTAGAAACTATGTCTTTTGTATTTTGTTAAATGCGGGTTTCTGTTGAAGCTAGGTGGACAGCTGGGAGCCGAGATGCCGTGCTGGTATGGTGTTGGTGTGGTGCAGTTGTTCTCAGTACAGTGAATTTGACAGGGTCGTTTTGCTTTCTGTGGAGTGCCCGGTAATTTTCCAGACGCAGCAATTATTGGTATCTATGGAAACCACGCACGGTCCCTTTTCTGTTTTTAGCTCCTCTTTGTGTGGAGGAAAAGCTGTTGGGGGCAGGAGGAAATGGTGGCATTTAGAGAGAGGACAAAGTGGCGCTTTGATTGCATGTTTATGTGAGGGAGGAAAAGTGTGAGGATAAGTAGAGACTGGGAGGCATGAAGAATGTAGGAGCAGATTTATAGATTTACTGCTAGCAGAGGTACTTAAAGTCACTCACTCTGCCTCTCTGCTTTGTGTAACCTGAGTCAGCTTAGTCCAGGGGTTGTAGGCTGAATCAATGCTGTACAGACGCATGTGCATGGCCAGCACATGGAACAGCTGATCTGAAGGGGGGAAAAAAAATACAAACCACATCATTGTTATGTTCCAACAAGGTCTGACAGGAACAAAACCAGCAAGTGTCTGTTTATCTCAGTGTCCATTGTCACACTCCACCATCAACCAGTGTAGATCAAATGATGAAAGCAGTTGACTTGAACTGACTGCAGGCTAATGGTTTGGCTCAGATAAAACCAGGCCAGGCCAGATGGATACATGGTAGTGCTTGATAGCCTTGAGCAACTCTTTGGTCAGGTCACACCTGTTCGTTGTGAAACTAATGGAACATGAAGAGAGACCCCCTGCGCACACACACAATCTCTTGTGTACACACAAGCTTTTAATAGTAGGACACTTCACAGCCTCGATTGTCTTTGTCTGGAGCAAACCTGTTACAAGTACCAACATTTATGACATTACAGTAAGCCACAACATGGGTAAAAGACAGAAAGTTGGCCAAATCATTTTAGATGTTAAGTAAATATAGTATATTCCAAACTGAAGAAATGTCCTTGTCTTTCTTATTAGTCCAGAAATAAATTTGCCTACTCATTCTAATTATGACTAAGTGAATTATGAATTATGAAGTCCTCCTAAAACCAGAAAATAAAATTGCATAAGAGCAATAGATTTAAATCACAAATGGACCGTGTTTGAAGCAAGCGCCACTGAACTGATAATTTCCATTTAGTTTCCGCTTTAGGTGAACCCAACAACCTCCTGTATAACCTAAACCTTTTCCAATGAGCAACACTAATCCTATTTGTTTTTGTTTTACAGGGAATTATGATGCTGTAATGCAGAAAAGTGCTTCAAATAAATCACCTCAGCAATTTGACTTGTTAGAACTATCAATACTTGGAGCAACACTGCCCCCCACAGGTGAACAAAGACACAGCACAAAGAAAGCAAAGTGTCTGGGTCAGTCCTTTGTTGCATCCAGTTTGTCTTCACTGGCTTGTTTCCTCTCTTCCTTCACTACTACTCAGCTCTTACCAGGAATTAACCTGGAAGAGGGAAGGAAAGGGAAGGAAGAAAAGTAAATAGAGGAGAGGTGTGACATATTCTATTGGTGAGCTCCAATAGAATATGTCTGTACTCAGGACTACATGTCTGGTTTCTAGACAACTTTGGTTTAAAATATGAATCATCTGCATTCCATGTGACAACTCGAGTGACACAAACAAAGCTGTCAACACCCACCAAGTACTACGAGTCTGCACAACTGAGGTCAACATGATTTGCTTTAAAAGTCACTGCACAGTAGCATCCACAGTCAAATACTTTCAGCAGTTAAATAAACCAAGGACATGCTATTTGAAGGCTGGACTCTCTAGAGTTGATTTAGCCCATTTCAAGGGAATTGGAGGCCGCTTGCCTCTGTGGTCCATCATATCCTCATCAGCTGAACACAAGAAGTGCCTACTGGGAAATAGGCTTAGGAACCCCATGAGCTCTCACAGTTCGCACACGTCTGCCGTTTTCCTTCAAATCCATTTCCCTAAGAAGAATGAACACTAATGTACTGCAACTGAGTAAATTTGGCCGTCAGCATGGCTACATAGTTAATGTAGCTCAAAAATGGCAAACCTCCAGTGTGAAATCTCTTTTCAGCCACTCAAGGATGACAGGCCATTTCACTGCAGCAGCAGCCACAACTTTGACAGAATAATTAAACAAACAGAAAATGGGGTGTAGTCTGCACCACAAACTTAACTCCTTCACCTATGCACTTTCTATTGTAATATCACATCCTTCATCCACACATTTTAACAACTGATTAAAATTGAAGATTTTGATCAATAATCAATATAATGAATGTTGATAGTGGTTGATGTTCAGCTTTTTCTTTGAGGTTGAAGTAAGATCACAGTTTTCATCCTCCCCTAGATGCATGCCCTTGTCAGCTGTGACACAATCAACTAAAACAGCACTTGACCCACTTGTCTGCTTCATTTACCCTGACTGCTCCCAACAGCTCACCTGGGACAGCATCTATCTTTGCCTGCCATTGCTAATTGACCATTTGTTTTTTCTTTTTCTTTTAATGGTTCAGCTGTAACACGGAAGAATGGGTTTGATCTGAAGTCAGACACTTTATTAAACAGAGACCAATGGGAAATGACGTGCAGCCACCTGCTGTTAACTTGAACAGCAAAATACATCTGACATAGGACCACATTAAACCATTTAATTCAAAAAGCACTGAAAACACTGCAGGTCGCTGAAAAGCACAGTTTAATTAAGAAAGTCAGCATAAATGAAAGGGACCAAAACATTTTAGTGCAATTTTAACTTTGTGTCCATCCAAGAATTCTTATGTAAGTATCCCATAAATGTAGCCAGATCAGGCCAGAGGCTTTCCCCTGACATAAAATATCAGAGTTAACACATTGTATATTAGTCAACTTGTGAACTTGAAATTGTTTTGTAAGATATACAACATGAAGAGGTCTCGGAGTAACTACTCACTGAGACATGAGCGTTTGGCAGCTGCACTGGCCCCTCCAGAGCACAAGTTTCCTCCCCGGTGCACAAGTTCCAACTCCAGGTTGGTCCTGAGGAGACAGAGCCATGACAGTTAGTAGGGAGCAGGTACACATATGAAAACAGTTCAACAAGTGCATATGTAAAAAAACACACTACACACACAGACATACCAACCCTACCGTAATTGTCAAGCATAACCCTTTAAAAAGGTATACTATACTTAAAAGTGATCACTTGCCTATCAATCACTCACCCTGTCAAACAGGCTATGTAGAAAAGATTTTCACACTTGCTTCCAAAGAGGTATGGCAAGGCAATTTTATTTATATAGCACATTTCATTATTAGTAAAGTCAAGATGCTTTACATTAAAATGAAAGGGCAAACTACCATGCCCAAGGGATGTTAAGAACCCACACATAAACCACAGACATGCAAGAGAACGTACATTTAAATGTGCTGGCCATTTCTGACAGAACAAAGTTAACTTGAGATTAGTATGGTTACATTTTTTTTTTTTTTGACTGAGCTGATTATTCCACTTCTCATTCACTTCAAGTTAACTATATTAAACTTCCTGCTTTGCCTATAGGTAGTTGGCTAATGACAGAGATATTGGATAGCCCCATAGCTTACACTTTATCCATGTGTGGTTTCAGTCCAAATTTGCTGCTTCTACGATGCACTATGTTCTCAATATTGTGTTGATGACCAAACAAACACAGATGATTTTTTGGTAAAATATTGCTCACTAAACCATAAAAGGAAAACCCTTTCATGTAGCACCATGCTGCAGGCCTGGTTTCACTTGTGCACTGAGTTGAAGACCCACCTCTGGCCTATTCACTAGTTCAGAGTCGTGCTCGGTCATACCATCGCTCACATCACAGTCAGAGCAAATTCAAGATCTCTGGCTTTACCAGGACAAAAGCACTGGCTGCTCATTAGCTAAAATAAAGTAGTATACCTCATGTTATACCTGCATATTAAAGAGTAAAAGTGAATAGTTTTAGTTTTAGAGAAAAGGGAATCACCAGTGTGGGACTGCTGGCCAAAGAACATGTTGGAGGCGGTTGTTCAATTAAATGAAAAACACCAATTGTATTGTACACGTGAAGACGTGAATTACAGAGCACAATTAATTTGGTAATAATTTTTAAGAGGTTTGTTTATTTAATTATTTAAAATTATACTGTTAGAAAGAATCTCCATAATCGAACACCTTCATTGTACCACAATAGCTGCTTTTGTACTCCCAGTTCTCTCTGAAGGCTAGTAAGTAAAAAGTTCTTCGTCATGTATTGCAGGTTACATGGGATGAGTCACTGATACAAAAATGATAAATTTTGGGTGCAGTATTCCTTTAAAAAAAAACAAAAAAACAGCCATTAGAGCAGAGTGTGCATGTGTCAGAGAGTGGATGGAGGTGTTGGTATAGGGGTATAAATGAGTATCATCATATTCAGCTTTTGGTTACGCCTGCCTCTTTTAGCAGCTTGATTAGGAAGATGAAAGATGCTGCCTAGTTGAGCCATTTGCCATTTAATGCGCCTGTTTTGCAGCCGCAATTCCGTATCAAGTAAATGACAGCTTTCCAAGACTGATTTTGCACAAGCTGGACCATTAGCATAAAAGCTGCTCCAACCACTGTTCATGCATAATCCCCAATGTGCATTTCCCATGCATATCCAAACACATTTTGCTCCTGAATTTTAATTCCCCAATACCAAAACAGTGAAAAAATAAACTAAAACCTCTAACAAAGTACATAGATTGTGAAAACTGATAGGTATTACTAAAATAAGACTGATCTGGGCCCGTTTTCATCCCGCCACTGGCCATTTCCTTCTATGGGCCAGGAAGGTGGGGGCAAATCCTTGGGCTTCCTGGGAGAAAAAGCAATTTCACATAGATAATGCAGCCACGGTGAAGCTCCATCTGGCTTTTGCTGATAAGAGTGCCCCTGTGACAAAGGAATTTTCCACTCCTCAGGCAATTTGCGCTGTTCATTGAACTTCAGAGAGCCAACAGGCACCCAGACACACTCAGGGGATCTTTCTGTTCAGGGTGGAGGGCTGAGGGAACCACAGCGCTGGGTGGGCAAAAGGCCTGGATGGTTATACTCAAGGAAGGGCAGAGTTTTTGGAATGGAAGCAGTGAGAAGTTAGAGACCCCAAGGTGAACTGAAAGCCAGTCATTTCTCTGATCTGTGACCTGGGATCTGTGATCTGTGAGCAACTTGTTGAGAAGATGCAAATACCTGAGAAAGGACTGCGTTTTGTTTTTTTTCAGGATTATGTTTTTCTGGCCTTTTCGGCAGAGGATGGGTGGAGGGGGACATGCGGTTAAGATCAAACTGGGACATCGCAGTTGCATCAAATGCATCTTAGACCAATAGCTCATCCAAAGCTACTCCATGACAATGTAATGTTAAGGAAAGCTGTGAAGGACCACTTATAAGACCAGCGGCCCTAAAATTCAGTCAGGGAAGGTGAAATAAATCTACACTCAGACAGACTTAATAACTTAACACAGAGCAAGAGTCAATACCATTTTACTGTGGCCTAAAGTGTTCTTGCAATACTTCCAGGACCACTGCAGCAGTATACACCTGAACACATTTGAAAAAAAAGCAAAACAATCCATATATTTGGTGCAAGTACTATGCAACAACTGCAGTATTGAATTTCAGTTCCATTTCACAGCGCCTTTCTCGAGTAAAACTAACAAAGTAAGACTCTGACACTGAGAAACGACACTACTGTCTTTTTGCATAGACAATCATTGTTATTCAAGCTGAGGAGCTGGCATTAAGAAAGAAACAAAAGAGTAGGCAGACATTTATCCCACTGGTCTCAACAGTCAGTGGTGTGTGCATGTGTGTAAAAATGTGTGAGGTGGTGCAGAAAGAGGACCTCCAAGTTTGAGGACCACACACACACACACACACACACACACACACACACACACACACACACACACACACACACACACACACACACACCAAAATGACCAAATCATTGCTCATAACTCTGACAACAGATGCACGCACGTACACATGCACAACAACTGAACAACTTCTGAGGTAGTATTTTGTCAAGATCCTAGACACGGAACAGGATAAAGCAAAGGTGAAACTAGGCGCATAAACATCCTTGTTTAATGCCACTTTTTGTTTTAAAGGACATCCAAGGGTCAATATTCAGCCCATCCACACTGCCTTGTAGGATGGGGTAGAGGGACACCAAATCACATGTATATGCTTGCACGTGACCATTTATTTTAATAAATTAATTCGTCTATTTCCAGCCATTTCTCCAGGTCCGGATCACATTGTCAACAGGCTGAACAAGGAAGCCAAGATGTCTTTCTCCTCAGCTATGACTACCAGCTTACCAGCAGGAAAGCTAATGTGGCTCTAGTGTTGTATAGCAGGCTGCTGTCTGGCTCAGTGTGAAGGCTGACGTTACTGCTTTATGCAAGATTTGATTGGCTGTATAGAAATAAGGTCTCCATTTACATAGACGAATTCCGAACGGTAGTCCATCGAATCAATGCAAAACGAGGGGGCGCCATCATGAACCTCAGATAGTGAGGTGCTGATTTACATGATCACTGTTAAGGAGGGTTCTATCTAAACTCAGAGTGCCTCTGTCCTCACCTTGCCACAGAGTACATGAAGAGGAAATCATTGTCGGGGGAGGCAGGGTTCTTGCCGTAGTCCATGTATTTCTTCTGGGTGGTATTCTTGATGTCTTTAATGACCAACTCCATCTCTTTGCTCAAGTTGGATTCTGTCTTAAAAAAATAAGAATACAAAAAAGTCAAAAATATTTCTAGAATGGACTGGGAAGCCAACCTAAGCTAAGAAAAACATTTTTACATAAATTTAAACAACTCAAGATCTGGCACAAGAACATGCATTCTACTGAATTAGATTTATGTCCATGACCTTACAATAAAGTAAATAATCCAAACAGTTTGTCATCAAACATATCCAAAATATGTACTAATAACCTTTCTGTTATTAGCCATCAACGAGTCACAAATTTCTTTTATTGAAATTTCCTTTTCATGTTTTCTAACCCCTCCATAGGCAGTTTAGACTGCAGTTTGGGATAGTTGATACAATGGTCTTACAGCACCAATGCCTAAAAAGTCCCAACTATTTGCCTCACAAAGAGACTGCATGCGGACAGTGTAATACAGTAGCATACAATCATAGGAAACGTCCATTTGTAAATTTTACTGAAGCAGTTCCTGGCTCTTTCTTTCACAAGACTTTTCATGTGTGTCATTTTGTAAACAGAAGACTTAAATTTGCTTGGCTCAACTGTTTTCTTGAGCACATTCTTCAAAAAAACCCACAGGGACACATCTTCAAATTCAAAAACATCAATTACACAATGTGGATTATTTTCCACTTCATTCTACTGCTGCAGCACAAAGTTGCTCAAAGTCATCTGAATTCAAACGTCTGCCTTGCACCTTTTACAAACACCTGAAGGTTACGTATGAATCAATATGTATTGTAATGGCTCATCAAATAAAGGATGGTTCCAGAAGATTGCTTATAGCTGTTAACCATTTCAATAAAAGGTCTCTGCAATTTTATGATCTGCGATACTTTTCCTTAACCTGTTTTAAAGTGTTGCCATCCAAATACACCACTAAAGAATGCTGTGAAAAGTGGTTATTGGACTGATCAAGGATATGTCTACTAATTAGAGCAAAGCATACTAAGTCACTGGTTAACTTTTTAATAAAGGCTATAGCAGGTGTAAAGCACTGTCATTATTTAATTTGTAAATTTCTGTCATTTGGAAGGAAAATGACAATCATGAGAATTAATATAAAATAAAATATAACATCCATCTATATAGATCATAGGCAGTTATTGACACTTCAAGGTGGCCAGATGCTTGATGAAACTGGGGCTTGTCTCTGAATTCTCCAATTGAAAAACAGTCTATCTAAAACAGAACCACCCTGTTTACATCTGCATCAAAGGTCAACGCTCCCTCCAATTTGGAGGAAGCTGATTGTTTGTAATAATTATAATCACACGAGTTGACAGTGTGTTTAAGCTGTGTAAAACTTACTGGGAAATGGCCAAGTTGCTCCTGAAGATCTTCCACCTCCTTTACAAGCACATACGTCTTTTTGTTTGTGGGTGTGTGCCAGGCACCAGCCTCTGTGCCCCGCCCAGGGCGACAGGGAAGGACACTATTGGCAAACTGTCGACAGAGTGGGCATGTAAATTCACCCTTGTCAACAGAGAAACCCTGGAGGACCTGGTCATTCTGAGAAAGAAAAAAAAAAAGACACATGAAAGTTACATATGACCTATACAATCTAAAACTAAAAACTTGAAAGAGGCAACTGACACTGGACTTTTTACAATGTATGTAGTACGCAGGATTGCATAATTTCTGAACATGTGCCCCAAAATCTTTAGTCCATGCTGCATCTACACAAGGAAAATATCAACAAACAGTGGATGTCCAATCCAATGATTTCCATCAATTAATTTAGTCCATGTCCAAGTAATGCTAAAAAAGGACCAGTGCTCAGCTTTGTACTCATTGACCTAAAATGATGCCATTGTTTTGTTGATTTTGTCAAATCAAAAGGTCAAAAATAAAACATATATAAAATTTCTTACAACACAAAACAGTAAGAAACTTCTCACAATAAAGTAGCTCTAATTAGAAAGTTTTTCATATATTCACTTGACTAATGACATAAATCATTAATCAATTGTCATTGATTCATTTTCTGTCAAATAACTACTGTAATTAGACAACTAATCATTCCATGAGGTCAAGCTTTCTCTTACCCTCAGAGACTCCATGTATGACTTGTGGCAATCTATATGCAAAGTGTGTCCACAGGTCTGGACGTAGACGCCCCCATCCCAACCTATTGACACAGACTGCAGACAGGAGCTCTGCCAAAGACAAAAATCAGATCAATTAGAGTATGCAAATATGTCTTCAGTCCTTCAACCTCCTGAACCTTTTGTTTATTTGTGGCACTAAAAAAACCAAATTGATTTATTAAGTTTAAATTACAACAAAATGCAATAAGCATCCTATTGATAAGGTATATTAAAACCAGCATCTTTCAACAGACAACTAGACTGCATAGACTATAGTCTATTTTACCATTTATGAGTAAATCACCAGCTTTTCATTAGATTATATCCAATTCACCTAGTGTCATCATTTCTGGTTTGGAGTTGTGTTGGGAGCTAATCAATACACACGTCTGCATGAGAAGCAAATGAAAGCAGCTAGGTCAAAGCAATTTACAATAAAGCTTTTTAGTTTTCATTTTGAGCGATGACTTTGAATTTTTTTCTGGAAACGCTGTCCTTTGGTATATGCATTTTCATTCCGCTGTTTGTCACACAATGTTGGTCTTCAAAGTGATGTTACGTGACAGGCTGGCCTATAATGCGACTCCCCCAAACATAAATAAATGTATTCTTTAACAGGGACCATCCTACAGTCTCTTAGGGACTTCAGCAGATGCAGATCCTCACATAGCTGACATGCATATGAATTAAATGTCAAGAAATTCAAACAGACAGGATGAAAGCCTGTTATTAGAGCTGCTAGAGCTGTTATCTAACACACACAAATCCACATCCCTAATGGTACTCTAAGTGCTTTCAGCATTTTTTCTCTCCTGTGTAAAGCTGGCAATATTTTCTGAGACACCTACATCTTTGAAGAACCGTTGCATGAGCGTGAGCCTGACATCATGAGCCACTCCACACGTGTCTGCAGCGTAGATGTGCTCTTCATCACTCGTCGGTAGCTTCTTAGCCTCTTTGCTTTTGCAGCGATGCCCGAGCACTGGAAGCCAATCACAGAAAGTCAGTGATGAATTATGATGTGATGATGAGAAATCTAACTTATTCCGTCTATACATAAAAAAAGGTCAAGGATTGTGATTGTGGTCAGAGTTCCCACAGCATTAGGGCTACAACTAACAATTAATTACACTAATAATTCATTTGTTGATCATTTTTTGATTATCATTTAGATTTCAAAATATCAGAAAATAGTGAATAATGTCTATCACAATTTCTCAAATCCTAAAGGTGACTGCTCCAAATTTCATTTTTTGTCCCACTCATCCTCCAAAACCAAAAAATATTCCATTTACGATGATGTAAAACAGAAAAAAGCAACATATCTTCACAAAGCAGCAGTTGTGAAAACTGAGCAGCTGAATCCAGAGAATGTTCTGCATTTTTGCTTGATAAATAACTCAAAAGAATTAATAGATTGCCAACATAGATGGTGATTAATTTTCCATCGATCAATTAATTGATCAATCAAATAATTGTTTTAGCCCTATACAGTATGCTTTACTGGTACCTTCAGAGGCCAAACTCAGATTTTTATGCTTCTCACAATGACTGATAAATCAGACACAGCGTTGCAGTGAAATCAAAATGTACAGAAAAATGTACAGCTTTAAATTATGTAATGTAATTGTATGCTATTATGGACCCACTGTTGGGCAATGGTGCTAGATTTTATTTTTAAGATGTTTTTGACGTTGAGGTCAGAGTCTTCTGAGCCATTTTACAAGGTGACTAATTACTAATCAAACATGACATTTATTTGGATGACTGTGAGTGATACTCCTCTGTCCACAAAAAATGGAAAAAGGAATGACCTCTTACAATGATTAGCTCCATGTACAAGTGAGCAGGAATCAACATGAATGATTAATGAGCCAATTAAAACAACAGTTAAGCTACCAATTAAAAAATTTGATTTCCAATATGGTGGATCAAAGGTGCTATGAATAACTGTTTTAGTTTAAAAGGCAAGACTGCCAACAGAGAAATAGAATAATCATGTCTGGTTGTTTAAATCAAACTCCAAAACCAAGACAGTGGTCCTGTGTAGGCTATTCATTTCAGCATCTGAGAATTGAAGGGGAGGATGCTGGGACATGCAGTACCTGAGGATGCTTGGAGGAGAACTACTAGGCCAGTGGGTCTGTCCTCGGTGGAAGGCCCGCTCTGGCCACAGATCACGCAGTCATAAAGAACCTCAGACTCCATCACTTCAGATGCTCCTAGGTCCATGGCTGCCTCAGTGTCTGGGGATTCTAGCACAAAAAAGTAAAAAATCTTAATAGAATTTTGCAAAAACTTCCAAACTTATACTATAAAACATAAACACATTAACCATGGAGTACACTGCAACAGCTGAAGCCAATAATTACTAAAACCTGGAAAAGAAATTTGGAGAAAACTCGTAATTCATATGCAATGATCTGTAAGCATTACATTCACCTCTGTGTGAATGACAAGCATCCAACTGTGTGAGAAACAAAAACACTAAGAGGTAATGTGGTCTGAAAGGTTTTCCTTTAGGTAGATCAGTAGTTGAGGTAACAATCCATGATGACGGGAGGTCACTGACTGCAAGCCATGCTCCCACTCGGGCGACAAATACCATACTCAGTTACACAACACTACTCCTTTCTAATTTTCACTGAAAATTACCAACTCTAAGAACATACATGCAGACTTTGATCTTATGGTGTATTTAATAATTCCTATGCGTTGTTTCCTCCATACATCCATAAATCACTGGGAACATGCGTAAATGAATTCTCTGCCACCCCTATCTGCAAAACTGGCACAGCACTAGAAATTAATTACTGATGTAAAATTAGTTTTAAATGTTAAAAACTGTGTTCAATTTGAGCAGTAAATATCATGGAGAAATGTCAAGCTGTGTCAGAAATTCATTTATTGCTTTTTGGAAAAACATGTTCTCAAGAGAGGTCACTGTGTTCCTGGGGAAATGAAGGATGAATTAGATGTCAACACCACAGCTTTAGCCCCGGGCCATCCCAGTAAATAGAGCCACCAACGTGTGCGCATTCGCACAAACACACATACACGTGCGAAAGGTAAGACGCCAAGGACGAACAAACTGCTGGTGTGCTGCTGTTTTATGCTTTCTACAGAATCAATTTGTGAAGTATTGTATGCACGCAATAGGTTGTACTTTTTCAAATGTTCCTAAATGCTGGTTAGGTTAATGAGGACACTGAACATCTCCTTGCAGATAAGTTTGGTATAATTTGTTCAGGTTTTGACATATCAGTCTTTGAGATTTCTGCCACGACCCCAATATAATACAGATGGCTGGAATTTGGTGTGTGGCACATTGAAAAATATGACATAAAAATTAAACCGCAACATCAGTTTCTAGAAAGAGCATAAAGGTTACTATGAATAATGCAAAATGATATAATGCAGGCAAATTCAAAGATATCTATAAACAGCCTATAATGCATTCACTTGAATTAAATAGTCATCTTCTCAAAGCCAGCAGTGAGCCTGAAGTAAAGTAAAGTTACTGCTCAGCAGGAAGTGTACAGCAAGAGGTCAGAATACAGTCCTGCCAGAATGGTCTGTCTGATCACAGCAGCCATTATTCATCCACTAACCATGCTGTGTCAAGGTGGGCCCTTAGAGTCCAGTCCACTATTAGTGCTTTGATCCTATGTGCCCTCAGCCAGCAGCCACCCATACTCCCACAGGAGCACTCTCCTCTCAATTTCTCCTAACAGGCCTGCAGAGACCACAAGCACAGACTCAGCCCACTGTCACCTTGCCCCAATAAAAAAGGCACCGCAATGACAGGTTTATTTCAGCCAACAGCGCTTTTCTTCAAGGGCTACAGCAGCAAGATGTCCTTCAAACAAAAAGTGTTAATGTGTGTTTTGATCTTTTATAAGGTCTTGTGCACCTATGTCAGAACAAACCCAGTTTGATAAGCACATTGTATCAGAGTGGTTGTTGCAGCCGTTCCCAGTACAACAGTGTGAAGACATACATGTCCAGAATAATGCTCAGTTTTGCCTGATTATACAAAAGCCTATAGGAGTCTATAAATAAAATACTGCTGAAAACAATTTGTTTGATTCACTAAAATTAAACTGATAAATATGATTTTTTTTTGGTTAACTAAAACTTCAGCCTTGGAAAATGAGCACTCTGCCTCACAATGTGTGACTCCCCTAACACAATGCATGTTTTCAAACTCGCCAGATTAGAAATAAATGATAAGTTTAAGTGCACTTGTTAAGAACCTCCACCACACACCTGACCTTATGTGTGTGTTAACAATGGGGAGTCAGTAAGTAAAAAAACATTCAACTTTCTTGGCTTGCCTGTTTGGCTGCGCCGCATTAAGGTTACAGTAGACTTAATACTGCGCTTTGATTTACAACTATGCTATGTCAGTACGTTAGAATGGCAAGTAAAGATTGTGTTGGCACATGTGCTCCACCACAGCTGCTTCTCTGCTTCTGCAGAGCATCCTGCCACGACAGGAGGCAAACTCTTTCCAAACAAACTTTGGGCAGTGGCTGCCACAAATGGTGTGTTAGTAATTTAAAGCTCTAAGACCATAAAACTGAGGCAACAAGTTGGCAAAAAAGGTGAGCTGTGCTTTTCTTACCAACATCCATGGCTGTTTCCATGAAACTCTTCTGCCTAGAGGCAAATTCAGCAAGCAGCTTCTGCTGTCTCTCTCGTGCCTTCTGACGTCTGAAAGAAAGAACGAGTGAAACACTATTTGATGAAAATGCAGCAATGCGCACAACAATCTAATATTTAACTTGAGTTCAAAACCAAAGGAATACTAATAGTGTGTATGGAATTATAATATAATCAACTACTGAAGTAAGACCTTTTAAAATAATTTTAATTCTACCAGTGAGATTGTATTGAAGGAGTTCAATCATTTCCATGAGAAAAGATGCACTCAGTAAGTGAAAACAGGGATTTAATATACTGACAACAAGCGCTGCTCCTGATAAGTTCCTGACAAACACTTGCTCCATTTAAGAACATTTATTGCACTTCTACTTGACAAATGCATTACATTATCCTGGGAATAAACATGTCTGTTGTGCAGGGCATGTTTCCCCTGATCACAACAGCATGTGCAACAGATTCTTTCATGTAGCAGGTGATACTGTTATATACACAGTAGGCGTCTGATTTTAACAAGGCTGTGTTGTTAAACTTGGAAAGGTTGATTATTAAACTAATATGGTGGGTTGAGCCTCACTCTGCAGACTTACAGGGTGATAGCTGACTGTAAATTAAGTCCCTAATAAGAGGACATAAACAAATGCTGACAGGAGCGTCACAGCTCAATAATTTCACTGATGGCTTCAGGGGTGCCGACAACCAGCATGAGGAATGGGTAGCAGCTTCTCACTTCTCATTGCTACTGACCGCACTGCTGCCTGACGGTTGCCTTGGAAACAGCACTAGTTCATTCTACCTTTACCTTTGTCTGTGCGGTGAAGCCAACCCCAAAAGCAGGCAATTATTAAATGGTTATAGCCCATTCCATCATCGTTAGAGGAGGGAAATGGGAGACACGGACTAGTGGGTGAATGTGAGGTGAAAAGCCAAAACACACTAAGCCAATGGACCCCATTTTCATGGATGTGCAAATATGTACCACCGTTTTAATATGAGAATTGTGTAGATTATTATTCTTTCAAAATAAAAAAAGCTGGTGAAAAATATTTCAGATATCTTCGCAAATAAATTAAAATTAAGTAAATTTAGCTTAAAAAGAAGCATCATCTGCTGCTGCTTTGGCCACATATTAGTGGTCACATACAGAATATTCCTTTTCAGAGAAGCAAGCCAACATTTTCCTTTAAGCTGTTTTCACCATGTCCTGCAGTGACTGGTACAGCTGTTTAAAAGATATGACAGACAGAGAGGATAATGAATTATCACTTACACTATATTTGACTCAAACCTTAAGCATTCAGTACATACAGTATATAAAACATAAAAAAACAAGTGTGATTGGATACTCATTGTCCTTGCACACATGACTTAGTGCTTTGGGCTATTGTTGCAATTGCACTGTAATACAATTGTTGTAATGTTCTAAACCAGTCTTTCCCAAACTTAGGGTTGCTACCCAAAATGGGTCACGGACTCGTTTTTATTGGGTCGCCAATTGGCAGAGTTAAATGCATAACAATGCTATGATATGTGAATTCATAGGCTGGTCTGTTCAGCTCAAATGCTACACACATACTCATAGAACTAGAGTTACATCCAGTAACTACATTTTTGCTATGCTGGTCTGTTCCGCGAACCTAGACCTGAACGTGTTTGCGCCCTCTGACTGAGGTAAAGTTGAATTACGTCTGTGATTGTTGACGTTATCTTGATCGCCGCGATTGGCATTCAGTAATGTGTGTGTTATGTTTGTATTAACCTAGTTAGTGTGTCTTAATGTGTGTTAGTTTCCATGCTGGACAAATGTAAGAAATTGCATGTGTGTGTATGACTAATGTGGTGGTGACAAGTGAGTGGTGATTTTTAATGATAATATCCTCTCTGTTTCATTCAAGGATTGTGTTCTTTATCAGTAGTTTATAAATGTAGATGTTATGGCAATTCATGATGTATTTTGTAAGTTTGGACCCCAGGGAGAAACCAAATTTCTTTTTTGGGTCTCAAGCTGAAAAAGTTTGGGAACCCCTGTTCTAAACAAAATGATAGATTATGTCTTGATTAGAATAATACAAATTATGACAACTCCCTTTTAGGATAGCTGTATGGACACAATACTAACATACATCCACTGCAAAGAGATAATGAGCAATATTAATATGCAGCATGAAGCTGTGCAAATGTTCATCCATAGTGGTGAATATGTTATTAACAAATAAAAACTACACGATTATGTTACCTTTCTTCTTTATCCATGGCTTTCTTGTCAGTAGGATTGTTCTTCTTTGGTGGCACAGGAGGACACACTTTCCCACAAATGTCCTGGATGCTACGCTTGATTTGGCAGCTGCGTGTGGCTGCCTTGGTGAGGATGCGCTCAATGGCTGTAATGCCATCTCCATGAGCGTGACGGCTCGTGTCCATATCCTCTAGCCAGGATGCCGACAGAGAGTTCTGCTTGGACGACAACTTCTGGTGGAGCTTGATGAGGAGGGATAGCATGCTCTCCCGGATCTCCAAGATCTCTGTCACCAGCTGAGGGGGGGTGCCTGGCGGGACCCAGCGTGTTGAGGAGCTCTTAGGCCTGACAACCTGGGTTGCTTCAGTGTTGCTGCGGTTGATTATCTCCTGGAACTTCCTCCTGCGCTCCGCTACAAGGCTGAATACCTGAGCTTCACGCAGGTTCTAAGAAAACATAGAATAAAAAAAACACATTTTTAAGAATATACTTATTTACATGAAATTTTATGTGAACATTTGTTTTTGTATGGGTAATCCAACCCCCAAGTTAATACCATGCCCTATGATTAAAGCTATATTATGAACACACCGTAAACACATGTGGTACATAACTAAATGATGTCGCACACATACAACAATTTTCACAGCACACATTATTTCAGGTATCAAGTCCACACTATACCAGCAATATGGAAACAGATAGAAAAGAGGAAACCCTTGTGACCAACATCTCTTCCACCGGCATCTGGGTGCTTTGGTAGATTTGTCTTTGAGCACAAACACCACCTCCTAAATGACATCACTAATAGTCTGATGGACTTTGATGGATTGGAGGGGTGCTTCATTACCATAGTCAGACAGGCAAAATACACATAAAAGTCAAATTAAATGTCCATTATAAAATGTCAGCTGACATTTCACAAATACCTTTTCTGATAGCACTCAGAACAACCATATACCTGGGGAAAATTCAAATCATCCTGATGGCACACAAGCCATCTGAGGGATTGCCATGACCTGACCTGACCTGACAAAAAGGACCTGAGCTGCACTGTTAAATAAACACACATCATATAGCCCAGTCAAGGCAACATCAATCATACTGACATGCGGTTAAAAAGTGTTTACCCAAACCTGCATTAAACACGTAATTAGTTTCAGCAGTCAAGAGGGAGAACTGCTGAAGCATGCATTATACACACGCCATAACACACAAAGGCAGATGTCCTTTGAAAACAAAAATAAACATGTGCAAAGAAATTCTTTCTTAATAAAGATAAAAAGTAGACAAATGCAGCTGCTAGTGGCATCAAAGCCATCCATCTTTTTATAGAAATGGATATAGATAGCTACCTCTCTCCAATTCCCTGCAAGACGCCTGGAGTTCTGTGGAGCAGGTACAGCAAAATTAACAACAATAATAATGATATGAAAGAGGAACATGAAGGTACCGGGGGAAAAAAATGAAAAAAACCCATCTAAGATGATAAACCGTACGCATGTCAGGCCAGAGCTCAAAGAAATTATGAAAAAACAATATTGTTTTTGTTGGTGTAATGTGCCAACGTTTGCCAACGCCAAGTATTACACTTCATAGTCATGAAAGTCTATACCAAATGCAATGTAAGTGAACTTCTTAATATGAACAGCTAGCCTGGCAATTAACAAAAAACACTTACCAGCACCTCTAAAGCTCACTAATTAACACGTTAGATCTCATTTGTTTAACCCTTACAAAACCATGAAAGTGAAATAATTTGTTTACACTACTAAGTGTACCATTTCTTGGCTGGGAGCAGTGACTTCCTGTAGTTTCCACTGGTTCCACCTCACGCTGATGACAAAACCATGTCTTTGGCTGCGCTCCATTTGGCTGTACCAGCGTGCCGCTTGTTACGTAGTGACAGGTGACAAATAACAGATAATCAAATAGCAGCAGGTGGAGGAGATGTTGTGGCAAACTTTAATTTGATCTTTTCACAGCCTTTAAAGTGTTGTTAGAGACACTACAGTACCTTTTCTATTTAGATTCAGCAACACTCCATGTGAAATATGTCTCTATGAATCTATATTATTTACGATGCTGTTGGTACAAGTGGTATTTTGTTTACTTGCTGCACGGAGCAATCAATTCAACTCAGCATAAGTGCCATGTACAGTTTTTAGTGCCAACCTGAAGGAGTGGAAACCATGCCTGACCGGGACTGTGCTGGTGCATTGCCCACTGGAGGACAAAGAGACACCAAAACAAAACAGCAACATGGCTTATAGTGTGTTTGTAAGTGTTGCTGGCTAACATTTAAGCAACCAATTGCCTTCTAATACAAGTCAGCAGATACACAGCAACATTGGCATTGGAGTATGTTTTTGGACACCTGATGAATTCAAGTGCAATAAGGATTGGCCTTTCAGCTTGGATCTCCTGAGAGACTACTTTAATTCACTGTTTTGTGCTGGCAGGAAGCACAAAGTCAATAACAAACTGGGAGTCAGTATATTCACTAGAAGTTTCACTGCCAGTTGTTGTTATTACAGTGACGTGGCACTGTAATTACTGCTATTGTAATCTGGCTCAGCCTATAGCAGAACAACCTTTTACCTGGCCATAAGAGGAAGCTTCAGTGCTGGTGCTGGGAGGGGCCTCTCTCTTCACTTCAGGAGCTGTCTCAGGAACCCGCACCCTCACAAAGTTGATGACATGGTGCAGATTGGAGAGGAGGTTGGTGCCAGGGAACCAGCTGTCATGGCAGTGCTCTTCAATGCAAGGCTCCTGGAAGCAGAAGATTCTGTAAGACACTGGTGGACACTAGAAGCCTACACAGTGAGGAAAGTGGTTGTAACTCAGACACACACATCTCACCTCATCCTCCTTGCTGTCTTGAACCTGGTTGTCCAAGCCCAGCTCGATCAGGTACAGCACCATGCACAGCACATGCTCGGACATGTTCTGATGATCCATCCATATCTAGAACATGTCAAACTGTTAGTTTACACTAAAGAACAAGTAAAACCAACTGTGCAAATATTATTCCCCTCACTACTGATACTATGCCAATGTTGTTGCAGTTAAGCAATTGCTTGCCTGTCAATGCTTTTGTCTTTTTCTACACTATGCATGTGTTCATTTTGTGCTGCACCTTCTGCACTTTGTCAGTTCTGTATTGTACCAATATCTTCTGACATGTCAGCACCAATTAAATGCCAAGTCATATTACGTGTGCACCAATTAAATACGGCAAACAGAAGTGCTTCTAATTTAGCTCAAGGAGAAAATTGAGATGCAAGGGCAGCACTGTATTATACCACATGAACGGGCGTTGAAACGCTCACCTTGTAAAGGAGAGTGAATATCACAATGTGCAGGGTCTTGCAGTGCAACAGCTTGATTAGGCCTTTGTAACACGGATGCAGAGGAGTCCTCTCCTTGTAAGGTGGCCATGGGTTGCCGGTGTGAATGCCACACTGTTTTAAACTAGGTGGCATCATCACCAACAAGAAAGAAAATATCAATAATAAACAACAATCAGCAACACACAGAACATAATAATTAACACACCCGTAAGGGCGTGTGCCAGCTTACATGCAACAGAAGGTTGAATTTCCACATAAAGCATGATGATGAGAGAAATAAGAGTTTGATGAAGTGACACCTTACATTGTTCAGAGTAATTCACTGCACAAAAGGTTTTAGTCTACGCAACAGAACAGCTGATGGGCACATTCGCTCACTCTATTAGTGATGATGGAATCATTGTTATATAAAACCAGGGCAGCCAGACAGGCAATCCATCATATTCAAACAGTGTGAATGAGCAACATGAGGCTGTATCAGACTCTGAAGGTGGCAACGGCAGCTTCAATATGTTTCAAGGAGAAACATGCCTTAGTTTCATCTGGTTTGGAACATCAAAACCAGCCCAGAAGCATAGTGTGTGTGTGAAAGAAGTACAATTAACTAATCAGTGATCTATCCATACTTTCAATTACAGCTTTACCTATAAAAAAAAAAAAAAAAGGCCTAAAATCCCATTTAAAAAAAGGTTATCTTCCCAACTACTATATCAAACACAGATACTTTCAGTGAGAGAGCCTTTCACTATAATTAGCATCTTCACACGATCCAGTGACCTTCACAAAAATTAACCCCAAGGTGTCTCCTTCACCTCCACTGACACCTTGGTCTTGGGAGACATCTGTACCACAATCATATAAGAAAGATTTCCTCAATTCTATTACAATTTAGACTGAAATATAGATTTTTCTCAACAGCTAGCTAATTGGAACCAACTTGAGCACTCGGCAGACCTGACCTTTCTTATCAGGTCTCTTCATGAGCAAGTAGGAGAGGGGACCCTACAACACTGAACAGAGCATGGTGCAGGTTGGTTTTGTCAGGGATGACTAAACATGAATACTACCAACAAAAGACTAGAGTATTATCAAGCAAAATGCAAGACCAATATGTGATTGCAATGATAGAAATGTTTTAATGAAAATAACGGTTTATTAAATGCCTAAATGATATAAACAAACAATTTATTCTTGGAAATTAAGCCAACACTGATAACTTACAATGCCGAGTATCTGTCCATTGCTGACTGGACGTCACGCCGATAGACTGTTCTGAGAACGACCATGATGGGGTCAAACTCCTTCTCCCACACCTCGGCTAGTTGAGAAGAGGGACAGAAATGTTTTGTAACCTCCGGTACAAAGTGACATTGATTGACTTTCCTCTCATTTTCACCTTCTCTATGTAAGTGGTGTAAGCCTGCCCCCAAGTGGTCTACTGAGGACAAATGACATATCTAACGCTCAAGCATTTCAGCCTATTCAGGCCTCATACTCATCATTTTTACTAACTTCTACCCACAAATTAGAATATTAAGTGTGTGGTCTGAAATACACTACATTACATGTATTCCCTCTCTGTGTACGGTGGAAGATATCTATTACACAAGTAGGCACTGAGCATAAGTTTGTTTCTATATCAATACAATAAACCTAATATGAGCAATGCACCAAGGACTACTTTAGAATAAAAATAATGATCTGTTGAAAATATGTTGTATACACCAGGATATAAACATACATTGCTCTTCTTACTGGAGAGCAATGTAAACTTTTGTACACACACATATTTCATTGTTCCTAGGCAAAAATAAAGAGCTTAATAAAATACCATACATGTTGAGAAAATAAATGTTGTATTAGGTTTTCAATTCAAGCAGAAACAGCCCAATGATTTGAATGTGTACCATGAAAATTACATGGTACACTGTACAATTTTTTTTATTTTTTATTTGCAGTCCCCCCCCACCCCCCATTTTCTTCCAATTTGGAACGCCCAATTCCCTACACATTGCAATCCTTGTTACTGCTAACGTTACTGTTGGCCAGTGGAGGGCAGCAAACAGACAGATCTACCTCTAGATAGGAGGTTTACGCTGTCCCTCAGATCCAAACCCCACAAGTCGTTCAGAATCTCAGTTCAGAAACTTTATTGTCTGAGTCCTGCGGTCCTAATAATTAATAATAATACCTGACAGCCATCACATTGTTTTTGATTTTAAAACCAAAAAACTTCCATTTCTGTGACCCACTGCACTCTTCAAAACAGTTAACAGGTTAATTGTTATAATTGGTCTATTTGTAAATCATGCCTTCACCTTCAACACAAACATCCTACCTTTTGGTGTGTACATGCCCTGCTGCATGGAGCCTCCAGGCTCAAACACTGGTGCTTTGAAGTCAGCCACAGCAGAGAGCATCTCCTCAAAACTACAACTCCCTGGTACAATGCCACTCTTTGGGTTGGGATTCTCAGGAATCTAAGAAAACACTCTTAAGGAAAAAGACTATCATGGATGACTGAATATAGTTGCTCTTTAACATATTTGTTAAGTATTGAAGGATACAAGGTCTAACAGCGCGCTGTGTGTACGGTCATTCATACACAACTGCGAGACCATCTCAGACCGAAGGATCTCGTCATCCGTCATCCCTGTTAGTGAGAGTGAGAAGGAGAACGTAAAGACAAACTGAAAGATTATAGCCCTACATTAAATACCAATTAGCAGAACTCAGAGTGGAGGCTGTGGGGTCCTCGATAGTGTCTGTTGTGGCACCTATGTTTATCCCCAGTATGAACAAAATATCTTAGCAGCAGCACTCCATAGGTGTGGTGTATCTGAAAAAGTCGTTGAGTCTGCTGAGCACTGTCTAACCCAGTGCTTTAAAACTTTTGGCATAGTGCCCCATCCTCTTCAAGGTTTGGCACATGTCATCATGGAATTTGAACCCTTTCCCTGGCCAGATTTCATCATTTTTCAATGTCTCCCAATGATGCAGCAATGATTCAGACAGTGACTGCCCAGTCTCTACCTGCCTCCAAGATGCCTAAACAAGGTTTCTCTTAAAAGGAAAGACACATTATGAGCTTTATGGAATGAAATGTACTGTAGGCTTATTTTCTTATATTGTAAGATGTTTGTTCTTGTCTCACTCCCTGTGTGCATCCTCTGTTGTACCACTTACCCAAATGAATGCGAAGGCTTGTCAATATGACCAGGAAGGTCAGTGCTCCTTCAAGCATCGGCCGCTCCTGCTCAGAGTCTAACACGGCATTCTGATGCTGAGATGCCATGGTCAACAGGTCAACCACTTTGAACCTGTGTGAGAGAAGACAGTGTATGCAATGCTACTAATCTGTGTTGAATTAAAAATGATATGAATGCATGGGTAGGAGTTCGAGCTTACCTCTCAAAAACACTTGAGATAAAGTAGTCAGGATCTAGTCTTGATGCACAAACCTATACATTAAATGAATAAAGAAAAGAGACATAAGAAACAAATAAGATGAAAAAATGAAAATATTGATTATTTTTAAAACAACTACAGTGTATGAGCGATACTGATAGTAAGCACTATCTGTAATACAGCAATCCAAACCTGGAGCAAATAGATGTCTGGGTCAATCATGGAGTTGCAGAAGTGTGACTGCACGTAGGTCATAGCCTGTCCCTTGATCTGGAGACCATTCCTGACCCACATGTTGCTGTGGATCTCTGACAGGCAAGCCTACAACCATACATAGCAAAGTGTTAGTTAACATGTAGCTACAGACCTGGAGGAGATAATATACATAAATAAAAACCCACAAATCTGTTTATGGGCCTCTTGTGTTATACCTGGATTTGGAGTGGATGCACCATGATCTTCATCAGCATCTCTTGATCAGGCAGGAGGCTGTCCAGGTCCAGGCCTTGGCACTTTACAGCCTGTGAATTTTCAACCAAACAATTCACTTTAAAAACACCTACGAATATACTGCAGAGTCATGTTTTAAGAGATGAGAGCCTCTCACATACCTTACTGAGGAACATGGCATAGTAGCGGTGCAGTGGCAGGTGAAATGTCACTTGATTTGGGGCAGGCTACAAAACATAAGAGCCATGAGAAACAGGGGAGGAAAAAGCTTACTTAAAAATACAGTGGTTTGGCTTTTAAATTTACCTCGTCAATGAAGCCAATGGTATCAAACCAGATCTGCAGGGTCTCCAAACAGTAGCGTACCACAGTTTTAGTATATTCCTGTGTCTCCTGTTAACAGGCAATTAAACATATTAAAAATTCATATTGGGTTATACAATAAGTGCATGCAGCACAGGATGCTCGAGATGCATGTTCCATTAATCGTTCAAGATCATCACGAATGCACACAGGAGATGTGTGTGGGAATAGTCTTGAGTGTAAAGACAGGACTTACTTTGACTTTGCAGTGTGTTAAGAGACCCCACATTGGTTGTGCACAGGCCTCGAGCTCTGCTGCAAACGCTGCATAGTATGTCTGGGACTCAAATTCCACATGTTCATTCAACTCCCGCTTATTCAGGTTCATGCCTATCACAGCAGGAAATGGTTTAAAGGGTTAGACAGTTACCACAAGTTACATGGCTTCCTAATGCTGATATGAGCAATCAATTTAAAAAAAAATTTAAAAAAAAAGGAAAATCACAAAGAGCGGACCTTGGGTTTTGAAAATTCAGTGTAGACCTCTTTATACCTAAATATATTTTTTGTATACCAGAATTTAAAGCAGGAGCAGCGCAGCAGACATGCATACAATGTAATAGTAACACTGTGCTCATAAAGCCAGCAAGAGGATACTCAAGCCCACTGCAAGGGTGAGTGTTATTTTTAGGGTCGTGGTAGAGTGAACAGCACTAACCGCAATTCTAATTCATTCACCCCACAACTCGCCGTTTCTGTGAGGCATTATTAGGACAGATGAGGTCCGCCTCTGTCTAAGCATACTGTTGGTACGTAGTCTAACTGGAAATCTGCACAAGCAGGAGCAATCATTTAAATCAAGTGTTGTGTTTGAACTCATGGAGTCTGCATCACAAATGACAGATCAAACCACTACACTGCCATAATTTAATAGATGGGGTACAAGAAAGCAAGTATGAAACAATTACAAATAATAGGGTATTATGCACAGCCAAAGGATGCTATGGGATCCAAGAGCAACACCTGTTTCATGACCATTTGTCTCAGCTGTAAAAATTCTAATCTCAATTATCAAAAGGTAGATATTGAGGTTGAAATGTTTTTGAGCAAGCACACTGAACTCTGCCTCCATCAGTGTGTGAACGTGTGAATGAGAGGCAGAGTGAAGTACTTTGTCCTGCTCAGGTAAAAAAAAAAAAAAAAAAAAAAAAAAAAAAGNAAAAAAGCGCTGTATATGTGAACTTGATTTACCATTTAGCTATCAAACTATGACTTGCCTTGGAAAAATGACACGAAGCTCATCCATAGCATCAACAATGAATGGTCCTCCAGGAACTTTTTCGCTACACTTTGGTGTGAGAGGATGTTAATAAAGTCACTAACTAATGGCCAGTAGGTGTTGTTCTTCAACAGAGCCTCACTGCAGTTCACCACAACATGGCGACTGTTCTCTTCATCTAAAAAAGGTAAAAAACAAGAGACAAGGAAACACACGGACAAAATTAAGTTAATGGAATTTTGGCTCATTTTGTATTTAGCTATTTAAAAACAGCACATCAAAAGAAACAAATATGTAGAGAAAGACAATACACTCAACACCTGGCTTCCAATACAGAGTAACAATTTTGTCCGCAGTATTAAAAAAATAAAAATTAAAAATAAAAGGACAGCACTCAAAAATGTAAAATTCAAGCTTATTACACTCAGAGCCTGCACAACAAGAAAGGCCAGAGGGATGAAACATCTGTGCATGTTTTTTGCACTGATAATGATTAAAAATACAAAGCAACATTAAGAGCTGCATTTTGCTCTTTTGAAAGCACTTCAGTTTTCGTTCTTAAAACATTTCACAGGCTTCATGTCCCTAAAAATGAGTGAGTGCCATCTGAATCTAGAGTTAATGATGGGACACTGATAGAAAAATAATTACCACCTGGTATGATGTCATCCATGCCTCGTGGCCCAATCTATGACCCCGGATGTTTTCGATCAGGTGCATACCATTTAACATTTTGAGTTGTGACATTAAGCTAGATCTGTGAACCTGAATATAATTTTGGTAAAGCAACAGTTTCACCTTGCATACTGTCAAATAAGTTAATGATCAGTCCGCAATATCAGCAAACACTTCTAAAAAACCTAGTCAGAAAATCTGACTGAGTATCATGTCAGCAACCTGCTTTGTTCTTTACAGAAACAAAGTGTGATGAGGTACGTTAATATGTCAAAATAATTAGAAATCAGACACATATGGACAGCTTACCCTGAAGTTCACTTTTAATAAGGCAACTCTCCATCATGTAGAGGAGGACTGTGACCATGATGTCTAGCAGCTGACACTCCTCTGTCACATGTCGAGCCAGCTCCTCGTTGCTGAACAGCTGCACACTAATATGTACAATGCGGTTGGACATGGTATCCGACTCGTGGCTTTTCATCAGTGTTTTCATGATGAATGCATAATGCTGAACAAATGTTTTTGTAAAAGTGATCTGCCGGACAGGAAGAGAAAAGCCCATAACACAATTAAGGCTTACTGTTATGATGCTGTCGCTTTTAAAGGATTCCATTTGCTTTCAAAACCTAATACATATGACAAGCATCATTTCAGTTGCCCGAAAGAAATTATATTACAACAAAAGACCATCTAATAGTGAGAGTAGACTGTTCAATAGACTAGACTATATTAAATGTTAACATGAGAGGGAAAATACCTTGTAATCTTGATCTGGCAACATGTTTAGTAAGAATGTGACCATCTTCTGAGGAAATTCATATTTTATCGTCCAAAACAGCAACTCCTCCAGAAAGCATTTATGCTTTAGGGATTCAATAATACACGGGTCTGAGGGCAGAAAAGGCACACAATAAGATGGGCGGTTCATGTAACATATACTAGTGCATTCCATTTACTTTAGATTTACCTTTGGTACTGCTGCTCAGCTTAACCCTCTTCCTCTGTCCAACAGACTGCCCTGCATCTTGGTCCTCCTGATAGGAAAAAACAACAACACGGATTTCTAACTAACAGGTCTACAAAATATTTAACAGTAACTGTAGTCAGTTAATTAGTTCATAAAACATTTTTAAAAAGCCTAACCTGAAATGTTGAGTGGCAAATTTTTTTTTAAATTTTTTTTTAAATTAACAACCATTTGGGTAATTGATTAATCATTTAATTATCAAGTAAAAATGTATCAAGTAAAAATCCCAAACATAAACTTCTTTGGATTTTTGGATGATTAAAGACATCTATGTAGGCTCTGGACACTTGTGATGGGAATTTTGTTTATACATTTAATAGACAAAATTATTCATATTTTAATTTTAAAAAATAGTTATTCCATGTGTGATGCTGGCACATACCTCTTTAGTAGACTCATCTGGGCTCCCTGGTGCAGTGGTTCCTAAGAAAACCAAGGAAAACATTAAGTTACAAGTAGCCATTAGATGCCAGAGATATCACAGTTTGCAAAACTGACAATTTGTTCAAACAGCAGTATTTAACATGGGTTAAAATAAGATGCGACACACTTTCTAATTCCTTCAAAATCATGTATGCAAAGTTCAATTTCTCTAGAAATAAGTGCTTAGGTCTGTCTGGCGATAAACTTTATTTGTTTATCTTAACCAACTGATATCATACATGAACATTACTTAGAATAACTAAGATATAGACATAGACACAGCATAGTGTGTGTAAAAAGTGTTAGAGAAAGTGGTCAGTGCAAGTTCACAGGACTGTGGTGCTATGGACTAAAGGGCAACTTTGTGCACTTCAGTGCCAATCGTTTCATTGCTTTTTGATTAATTTAGCATTTTAAATAATGAGATTATGTTTCACTCCGTTTGCTTGCTGCAAAAGAAAAGTCCTAACAACAAATGTCTGGCACCTGCAGGGTTTAGACCCAAAAAAATGCATGCAAACTATCAAGAATTTCAAAACAGAAAATATGCTTCATATAATGTGTAATGGTTATCTTACCCAATAGGACCATTGCTCCTGCGCCTCCTTCAGCACCACCTGTGACATCAGCAGTAGCACCTTGAGCTTTCTCCTCCACAGACACCAGGCCTGAATTCTTCAAGGCTGACAAATACTTGTCATAGTTCTTTTTAGCATACAAATTCTCCTCTTGGCCTGCAACCATGAAGCAAAACAGAAATTGCAACAATTGTTGTCATGTCAACATCTCAAGATGAAGACTTTGGCAAAACCTTATGACAAGCAAATGTGCAGTACTTTAAGTAAAGGAGAGCTGGATTTGGTATTCTGCTACATAATACGTGACTTAGATGAAAGTGCAGATCAAGAGCTTTTCCTCTTTCCACTTCCATATATTTTAACAGTGAAAGTTAAACATTTAAGTATATGCATTAATAATTAAAAATACATTTAATAATTATCAACCTATGTTGGTCTAACATAAACTCTAGTGTAGATATTTACCCATGCTCAACTCCTTGAATGTATGCTGATTGGTCAAGATCGTTGTCAGGACAGTCCTCATTGCTCCTCCCATCTTGGTGAGCTCCTCCAAAAAGGAGATCTGAGGCTCCAGCTGCTGCAGGACTTTCTGTAGATCTCGCTCAGTTGAGGTGTCTGGTAAAGCAAGATAACAGATATAAGCCATCAGACTCAGTACATTGTGAACATAATTTTGGATGTAAACAGTTGTATAACACTGGTATACGGCATGCACGGCAGATCCTGCTTTGCATTTTATATGCAACTGGAGATCCATACATATATAAAATGTCAAAACTGAAGTAAATGGGAGAATATGGAATACTTTTGATACTAGGTTACTGAAAGACAGCCACGTTTACAGCTTTTGTTTAAGATGGTCAGTAGATCAAAGTATATTATCTCACGTCTTTGTAAAGAGAATATTGTTTTCATGAGTGTTTTCACCTGGCTCAATGTATCCATCTCTCAGATACTGTATGATACACAGGATAAAGCGAGGAAGAACCATCTCAGACATCAAGAGAAGGTCTCGAGGTATTGAGGGGACATTCTCCCCCGTTCTCAACCGATGCCGTCTGCAAAACCTGTCAGAAAAAAAAAAAAAAAATGTTGATGTTGCAGCTTAAATGATTGGAGATAACAGGTGACACCAGAAACTGAGTGCAATTTGGGTAGAGGCTTCATAATGGTCCTGACTCCTGCCAAACCGGGATTACATCAAGGTTAAGCTGAACACTGGGTTGGGTTGAGGTTGAAGACGGTTGGGATTAGGTGAGCGTTCCAGGATAAGAATCCATGAGGTACATTTTTATCTCTGTCCATAGCAACTCACAAACTACAACGTCTCTTGTTCAGATTCCTCACAACTGTATTTGAATGAGAAGAATCAGTCAGCAGCAAAGTCACTCCAAATAAAAGCACCAAAACTTTACTGTTAAGCAGGCACTGCCATACTTGCTAATATAGCTGCTCAACACTGACAAAATCTGATATAACAATATTTTGATACTCAAGATAATATCAAAAACTGTGGCAATAATTTATGTATAAGTTTTGACTCAGTCATACAATACTTTATCTAAACTATAATTGTACATTACGGTTTCTGAAAGGAAAAACTTTCATCAAGAATGGAGATATGATGATAAAATTATAGCTATCACTTAACTGTAAGTCAGGCTTTAATAGTACGGACGCTTTTATATCACGATAATCGAGCTCCCAGGCCATATCTAAGCAGCCATATTTTTAATATATAGATATATAGAAACCTCCAGCTACAGCTGCTGGTATGAGAATTATTATTATGGTTAGCATGGCTAGCTAATCCTCTGAGCAGAGCTGCTTAGTCAAGGGTTTCCTATTAATAAATGACAGGAGCATCGTAACATTCAAAACTGTTGCTGACTGGCAGTTATTCGTAAGCATATCTCAGACAGAATTATCTGGAAGCTGACACCAACTACGCAGATAAGAAAATTTTATTAGCTATGTTAGCTTCCCACCAAGACCTGTCAAAACTGGATAACCCGTTAGTTAGCATAGCCAGCTTAGCTAGCAACTAGCTTGGACTTACCCACTCTCTCGCATGACATTACTGTCTCCACAGTCACAGGCCCCACCAGCCTGGCTTCTGAACATGTTGAAATCATGGCCCGTGTGGTCTCCGTTATTGAAACACTCAGCGCACAGTGACATGCACGGGGAGATGCCACAGGTCCGGCATCGATATGCCACGAAATTAGCGGTCCAAACCAAGCCGCACAGAGTCGCGTTGTCATAGGACCGGACCGTTTTGCAGAACTCCTCGAAACCTTCGCCTCCTGCTATTAGACATTTACACCAGTCAAGAGCCTCTGTGTCCGCCGCTGGTTTTTCGGGATTTAGTACAGCGTCAAGCAGCTCCTGAAGTTGTCGGACCCCGGAGCTATTGTCAGTCCGATTTAAGTCTGCCTTCAAGTGGACGGCAGTGGCTTTCTTGTCCCGGCGCAGCAGCGACGCCGCCATCATGAACTCGGCCTGTTGTCCACAAATTTATTTTTGTTGTCTTGTTTCCATGTTCTCGTGCTTTCTCGCGATACGGCTCGTTACGTCGTTGGCTGACACATTTCCAAATGTAATTTACGCCCAGTGTGCAATTAAAATTAATCTATTTTAAGTATTTGATCTAAGTAAGTCTTGTATAAATATTTGATCAAGCAGCGTCTAAGGCGTCTTGCTAGTTTAAGCAGCTCAGTTCAAACACAGTCATAGGTGCTGTTTGTTTTCTTGTTTCTAGGTAACTGAAAGCCTCGTTAGTCGTTTGGAACCGTCCCTCTATCATAACACAATGCTATGCAAAGAGGACCATAGCAAAGTGTATAGCATTTTATAGGTCACATATCAATTAAATTATCGAATTAAATAATCCCATTTGTTACGCTTTTATAAGACACAATTTCATACTGTACATAACTTTAAATTCACCTTTTTGTATTAACTATTATGTAATTTATTATATTTTTATTTACTTATTGATGTTATCAGTTGTATTGTGATAAACTAACTCATATTCTAAGATTATTGTTTGAAACTTTACATACAATACATTAATTTCATAAAACAGACAAAAAATGCAGGAAGGAACTACCATGGCTTTCCGTGGTCAAAGTCGGATTGTTTTGGTTGATGCGCACCCTCTTGCGGAAGTCGTCTACAACCAGGCTCAAAAATATACGCTCATGGCGATTTTAGCTGAAGACTAATCGTTTGAAAGAATATATTGGAGTTGTAGCACAGGGGACACACGGGTTTGGGACATCACAGTCGCTAGTAATGAAGCTAAAAGAGTTAGAAAGTTGCCTACAGCAAGTAGACGCATTTGAAGAGCCAAAAATCCTTCTTGAGCAATATCCAACCAGTCCTCATATTGCTGGTGAGGTGACGACGTGTTATCCAAGGAGAGTTGGTTGATAGCCGACATTGTTCTCATTAACTTTCTGATTTTTCTTCCGCAGCATGCATGCTTTATACAATCCAGAGTACATTTGATGACATTGAGGGTAAACTAGTGGCTGATCTGGGATGTGGCTGTGGGGTCCTCAGCATCGGGGCTGCGATGCTTGATGCAGGGTGAGAGCACCTGACCATCCTCATTATATTGTCTTCAAAAATGTTAACACATTTCGGATAACAGCTGATCTTTTCAATCAGCTTCATTCCTCATTCCCTTCTCTCTCCTCTTCAGTTTGTGCGTCGGCTTCGACATTGACAACGACGCACTGGACATATTCAGAAGAAATGCAGAGGAATTTGAGATTTCTAACGTGGATCTGGTCCAGTGTGACCTGTGCGCTATGGAGGCAGAGGCATATGCCAAAAAGTTTGACACTGTAATAATGAATCCACCATTTGGGACAAAACATAACCAAGGTGAGTACACAGTTTGAAGGACCACTACTCCGGTGATTTAGTATTGTGCTTCTGTAAAGTTGGGGGGCTTCCAAAAGACAGATTTAAAACAGAATCCAGCAGAGGCCAAGATATCCTGGTTTATTAGTCCCATTGCGTGGGTCAAGATACACAAACTCTGGATCCTGCAGTCCCCATAATGTAGCCCAAAAGCATCTGTCAGCAGGCTCTCCCTGTCTCGCAAACGCCCAAGTCTCAAGCCCAATCCTAAATTATTCTAATGACATCATAAGAGGTTATTTTCCTCATACTTGAGGTCTATGGGATGGATGGTAGAGATGGGGAATATCCCCACGTTTTCCACTTTAGACATTTGCATGATTGCAGAATGTGACTTTTTCAGGAGCTTCCAAACACATCTCATGGTCTCCCTCAGTGGATAAGGTTTGCATAGTTCTTAATTTGGGTTAAATTACTTACCCTAACCCTTCATTATTTAAACCTGGGCCCTATTTTTACAAATTTGGGTGTCGAAATGATTAATACTTACCGTTAGTTTTGGAATTGGTCCCGTAGATCTCCTCTGTCGGCAGATCCCTTTTGTAACCATAAACAGAAAGTCTCGCTCTGAGGGGTATCTGTAGGGATCATTTCCATAATGTTGCCAGGCACTTCGAACAAGCTGAGCCTGTCAGTGGCAAAAACAAGCAAGTTTAGTGGAATTACTGTTCACGGGCGCAATTGCCCGCAAGGATTACGTTGCAGCCATTGCAGCCAGTTCGCGGATGCCGGTGTTGTCCGTGTCCCACTCCCCGGCAGAATCCTGCTCCCCTTCGCGTGAAGCATTCGCTTGTTCTCAGTGCCACTTATTTTCATTTAGTTCGATCTGCCTCTTAGTTTTACATCTGCGCTCTTCCTTTCGACAAAATGAGTGTTGATACACTTTCTACCAGCTCTAAGCACATGCTTGTAGTCACAACAGTGAGCATTTTGCAGTGGGGAGTAGGATTTTGGCAGCCATTACATTGATGCTGCCAAAATGAGGGGGAGGGGGGAGTTGGCAGCATAAAACTGGGCCTGCCAAAGTCCTACTCCCCACTGCAAAATGCTCCCTGTTGTTACTACAAGCATGTGCTTTCTAGGGTAGCATCCAGTGATGTAAAGATGTAACCACAATACATTTGAAGTGTCTCGGAAAAACGGCACAATAGGAGGCGATATACTGGACCAATTCCAAAACTTTCGGTAAATATTAATCATTTCGACTCCAAAATATGTAAAAACAGGGCCCAGGTTTAAAAATACCAGAGTTGCCCTTTAAATGTGGCATAATAACCATTACATTTGGGTTTACTTACATTTACAAAGAACTCCAAATTAGTTTTTGTTCCAGGCTTTTCTGTATTATATAGTTCAAATATACTGTATCAGAGCTTTCTGTAAAATTAGAGTTTCCCTGTCGTAGGCTAATCACAATCTTCGATTTTGACAAACAGTATTTTTAAGTCGGAAACTGGTAATCATAACAACTCCAATACGGCATTAGAAAGCTCTCTCCAAAGCCACGAGACATTCAAGTTTTCACAGGATGAGTATTTCTCCTTGCGACACGTATACTGATCTTGATGTGTAAAAATCAGTTGAGTACCCCTTTAATTAAGTGCAGCACTGTCGAGTTACATGTAGTTTTACAATTATTTTTATTCAAAGGCACGGACATGAAGTTCCTTCAGGCTGCTTTAACAATGGCAAAGACAGCAGTTTATTCACTTCATAAAACATCAACACGAGAGGTAAGTTCAGCATCCATACCAGTCACGTTTACAGCACTGTGGTTTTAGACAAATCCAAGTGAGATCACAAGTCTTTATTAGGAAAGTTATTAGTAAAAACAGTGATTTTACATAGCTGTAACTATATTCTTTCAGTGAAAAGGTCAAAACTTGTCAACAATACCAAGTCAAATCTCAAGTTCTCATTTTGATGATTTTGACTCAAGTCTCATGTCTACATCTCTGGTATGAAGACTGAAATGCATGATGTGCAATTCCTCATGTGATTACAGCACATACAAAAGAAGGCTAATGACTGGGGAGTGAAGATGGAAGTACTAGCAGGTGAGGATAATACAGTACATCTTCTCTCTACAACTAAAATATTCAAACACTGATTACGTACTCTCTTTACAGAACTAAGGTATGACTTGCCAGCATCTTACAAGTTCCACAAAAAGAAATCGGTAAGCCAACATACTGTCACACTACAGTCTCAGTTAATACATGTTTTCCAGCAGATGTCTCAAACACATTCAAACAGATCTTGATTCATTTTATAAAGGTTTTATTTGCTATTCACATATTCAAATTAAAAAAAATAGCAAAGCAGATGTTCTCATCAGTCAGTGTAGGAAAAAAAACATAATGGCACACAGACTTTAGATGTCACACAGGTCTTACAAAACCCAACTCATTGTTCAGGTGAAATTAAATTACTGTCAAAGAGCAGATTTCTGTTGAATATAATAAAATCAAAAACATCTCAAGAGAAACATAGGTACGCAAACGATGCGAGAGGCACAATATGCAGGGACTTAAAAGGCTGAAAACTGACACCAAGCTTTGCAAATTCTTCTCTAGGTTGACATCCAGGTGGACTTCATAAGATTCTCCAAAGTCTGACGCTTTCACTGGAATGGATTTAAGTTGCCTCTGCGTTTTCTCTGTTTATAATAAATGTTTTCAAAAAAGAAAAATTCTGGGTGTGACCTTGTGACTAAGATCCATTTTCAGTTTTGGCAACCTTCGCTGCAGGACCATCAGCCTCTTCTAGTTCTCTCTTTGGGGCTGCGGGTGCTAGAGGAAAAGCACAAAGTAGATACGATATGATCAATGCATCAAACCAAATTTTAAAGCTCCAGAAGGTGCTGAACTTACCATCACCACCATCATCATCATCACTATCAAATTTCGTCTTTTTGCCCCTGTACTGAGTTCTGCCTTGATCTCTGCCACCTCTTCCCCTCCGGCCTCCTCTTCCTCTGCCACCTGATCTCCCTCTGCCGCCTTTTAAGACAGACAAGATACATCAGTACTAAATCATAAATACAGTAAATGAATCATTGATGATCCAACATAGTTTATTCAAGATTTACAAATCATGTAAGATCAGCTGCTAGTTTGAAAATAGTATTTACCTCTGCCTTTGGACCTGCTGTAGGATTCTTGTTGAGCTTCGATTATCTTCTTCAGTTCCTCTTTCTCCTCGTCTCCTTCAAGCACCTGCCATGTAACACTGTTGTTCTTGATTTTTAATTCCTCTCCTTTTGCCTCTTTGGCCTTATCGAACGCTTCCTTTGCGTTCCCGTCGAAAAGGAGTGTGCCCTTGTGGAAAGTAAAAATACATAATTTTAACCATATCACATCTCTTTACCCTGAGTGTTGAGACTTGAGTGGTGGAGAGTTTAAATACCTCTTTGGCTCCTCTTGTAAAATCAACCCACTTTATCTTTCCATGCCCAGAGAACAATTCATGAAAGTCCTCTCTTGAAACATCTTCAAGCTCTCCTGAAAACTTCAACAAGCAACCTGTCTGTTCATCCAAAAGCAGACCCTGCAACACAAATGACAAAAGTATTATTACTGTGACCAGTGCCCATCCCAGTGACAGAACACAAGCTTGTAAGCACTTACCATTTCTTTCTCTTCTGCATGTTTCTGCTGTTGTTCCTTCTCCCTGAATAATATTTTTGGGAGGAGGAGGGTCAGTAATTCTTCACAACATGTACAGTATGTTTTTAGGACAGAAAGGTATTACTTGTGTACTCACTGTTTAGCTTTTGCTTTTGTCTCTGCTTTGAAATGTTTTCTCTCTTCTGCTTTCTTTGCATGGTAGTCTTCTCTGAAAGCAAAAAAAGCAATGACATGATTATTATAAACAGTGATATCCAAGAGTTTGTATGGAAAACACACCATTTGTCCACTGTAGATCAATCTTAAACCAAGAAGCAGTACAACTTACCTTAATAACACAAGCATCTCATTGTCTTTGAATGACTTTATGTCTGAACGTTCAAGGAACTGCTTAGCTGACTCTTCTGTATCAAAACAGATAAACACTGATCCCTACAAAGGAATGAAGTCATTTATATAACCAATATATCAACCCGAATTCATTGGGGAAAAATATAATTGGAACTGTTAGATAATATATGCAATATACCTTGAACTGCCTTTGCAGGTTTCTCCTCATCTGAATGTTTTCTATGGCGCCTTTCCCATTCAGCCACTCCTGAATCTCATCCAGGGTAGTTTCGAGGGGAAAACCTTTCTAGATTAGAAAAGATATTAGAATGTGGGAAAACAACAACAGTATACCCAAGGTAAAGAAGAAAATCTGAATATGCACAATGGAAACGACTCAATCACACTCATGAGTTTATTAGGTACACCTAGCTAAAACTAATGCAGTCTAATAAAAACAGTAAACTCTACAGAAACTGAACATTATAGCCTTCATGAAAGGAGGATTTGCTGCAGGACTGTTGTATTAGACTGCATTAGTTTTAGCAAGGTGTACTTAAAAGTGACATAACATGAATTCTGAATTAGTGTGCAAGCAATTTAAAAACTTACAATGTACACAGATTTGTGTTTAAGTGCGTCTTTGTATTCATCATTCAGTTCGGGTAAGGGCTTGTTTGGGGACCTCCTGACTTTAGTCTTGTCTTCGCTGATTTCCAAGAGGCCAGTGTTTGATTTTTCGAGAGCTGCAACGATGACGCTGCTTTCTTCAGTTAAAGATTTCAGTCTGGGAAGAGAATACAAATGTTTCAACAAATACTCAACTCGAAGATCCTGCTGTAAGGACATGTGTAAATACTAATGATCTACAGGAGCATGCATTCTTCATCCCACTGTAGTGACACAGTATAAAGCTGGGGACACTGCATAGCATCTAAAGTCTTCCTTTTTAATGAGGGTCTTTGAATTGTCTCAGCCAGTACAGATGTTGTGTCACCACAATCACTCACAGCTGGGAATTGCTCAATATCTGCAGGGCTCAATTTTTAAGAGTAAATAAAATTTTAAAAAACCATTCACACAGGCAACTGAATTACAACTGCACTCCTCTTTCAAGTAATTAGGCTGGATTAGAAAGTAAAAGTGCTGACTCACAGTGACTTCTGTCAGCAGAAAATTCCAAATATACAGACTTTAACCAGTTGGATTTTGCCGAGTTGTCAGCCAGTCTCAGAGTCTAATGGCCCTACATGCATACCTCTTAAAATTCAGCAAGGCATGTGCATAATGTGGCTACATGGCTGGTAACAAGTGTACTTCATCAACAGGGTGAGGGCATGTGCTAATCTTGCCTTGCTTGTCATGAGTCATACAATGGGTCTACAAACTGATTAGTCATCATTGTCTTTCTCTTCTTGCTCAGTCACACAACCTCCAGTTTTGCTCTTCTCCAATCAGCTAACTGAAAAATTCTCCACCATTGATTATTGCCCCATCTTGTTATGAAGCTTCAGGATCTGATTCAGTCACGTTGTGCTGGTGAGACCCCAATCAGTGATGTCAAAGCAAATATTTCCTAATCAGCTGTTAAAAATAATACACACGTGTGCATTCCATACAATTTTGCAACAGCCTTTGAGATATTTACAATCATTTGCTGAGTGTTTTAGGGGTGAAGCCCACATTTCTGCGAGATATGGTATGTTTTGGTCAGTGACAACCACTGTTGTTTTCCACAATAATAATAAATATATATATACTGTTACTACACTAGTCTAGTGTAGATTACTTTCAGGACTCCGTGATCTCACATACTCCATCTCACATACTACACACTCACATCCTCTAAAGGTGTGGTGAGAATAGCAGAGAGCCACCCAAGCGATGTAATAACAGCAGAGTGAGTGCAGGTAAACACTAACATTACCTACAGGCACAGGTAGAAGCCAGTCCCTGTTATTTGCTGGAGTCATCTGCCTCATTTTAAGATCCTCCTGCTCATGTATACCTCAGCATGCACAAGACAGCTCCAACCTCTAGATGATGGTTAAACATGGGACTAGATGGGCACTGAAGCAGAAACTGTCAGATCATTTCATATCATCAGTTAGCACTCTTGAATAACTGGATTTCTGTGCTCAAATTTCAGGCATCATAACATTATTTGGTTTGTGTGCTGTATGTGATGCCTAATATAAGCAAGAAAATAATGAACACCAAGTTTTACCAAAAAAAAACAAAAAACTCTGCTGTATTCTCTATCAAAGTGAAAAGGGAATTTTGATTAATGTGTTTAAAGACACATTGCCTGATTTTATCATAGCACCCCAAAATTTCCTCCCAGGTAACACTAAACTGTGTTATTAAGTATTAGTGAATGAATGACTGAAATATATATCAAATGTGAGTAGTTAGACAATGCGATGAAGAGAAGTATAACAAACCTGTTGAATTTAAGCATTGTCTCCAAAGTCACCCAGCCATCATCAAGCTGCAGTTGTTCTTTGAGAAACTTGTCTCTCGGAAGATTGTGATCCCCAAAGTAGTACTAGAGGTGGGAATGAGAGACATTTTAGAGCTGAATTTAACTGACTTTAACAAAATACAAATGTAAAATCAGAAAAATCATAATTACCTCTATTTGTCGTGCCACTTTCTTCTCAATTGGAGACATCTCTTTATTTTCTGCCATGATTGATCTGTGTAGAAAACAGCAACCTATACAATTAGGAAAATATTACTCTTTGATGAATATGACATATGAAATGTTATATATAATAATAATAACCACTTCACATCATTGGTTGTCTTCTTAATACATATATATACATGGTAAACATAAAATAACCCACATTACTTTATTCTATCACTTGATTCTCTTCACTACTGGTGTGTTGGCCACAGTTTATATTTTTGGTATGCTGTCAGGTATTTGTTTAAAGGTTTAAAAATCATGAAAACTGGCCATTCTGGGGTCTCTGGATTATGCAGTGTAACCTAGACATTCTTAAATGGAAAAAGCCTTTGATGAGGAGTTTTTCCAATTGTAATTTTTCAAGATTGTGCACACAGCAACTTAAATTCCATTAACCTCCATTGTATTGGGGAAATTTCTGCAGGGCCAGATACCCCAAGGATTTTTTTTTCTTATTGATTTGTTGAGATTTGAGTGAACCTGCCTTTTATAGCAATCTAGTGAGTTCTGAACCCTTCCTTGACATATGCAACAACAGCAGCTGATGTCTGGGGTGAACCGAGTGTAATATTCTGTAATGAGTCAATTTATAATTTGTTACAGTTTAATAGCAAGAAACAAATCCCAAAATATTAGGCAGCTGGTTATATATCTTGAATAGCTTGACCCAGTGAATGATTTGAAAAAGCCAATTTAAGACTAACTAAATATGTACATAATTGGCATAAACAGGAAATCGTTTTGATTAATCCTGCTGCTTTTGCTGCTAGCTTGACAGCTAACCTGTTAGCATAGCTTAGCTTACACGCCGCAGCTATACACCGGCCACGTTGTATGTCCGTACACTAAAAGCTAAGACACCTTATTGAGTCATGCTACGTTGACAGTGCATATTTTATTCAGTGTGATATTTAATTAGCCATACATTCTTTTAGTACGTCATGTTAAATTAGTCATTTGCACTCTGCGTAACTCCATTCTAGCAAAAACATGCTATTCAAACGTGCTAGACGAGAATGTCTACTCTTTCCTTTTGTAAACCTGCAGAATATTTTCACGGTAATATTAAAAAAACAATAAAAGCCATTTTACACCACGTTGAAACGTTGTACTTACGGTACGTCGAGTTGCCGCTAGCACCAGTTTTAGCTGTTCAAACCAAAAGTCCTCACTTTTCTGCTCGCACGTTGTGGAACTGCGTGCTACGGAGTCCACCCAGGGCCAAAAAGAGATCGTCTCAGCGCTAACGCCACTGTGGCTCTCACCAGCTATGATGTGAGCAGTATCTACATGAGATTATCTGTGTGATGGAGGCCACAGCCCCACGGTGTCGCTGTGATTCGGTGTAACTGCAGCACAGCAGTGAGACTGCAGTGATGGTGTCAAAAATATGTGCTGTCATGTATCATAAAGCTATTGTTTAATTTTACAAATAACACACCTTTATGTTATTTGTTGTTATATATTTTTATTTTTTTGTGTGTATTTTTTCTTTTTTTAAATCTCATTTTATATCTTTTTATTTCTTTGTGTGTGTCTTCTCACAGGTTTATAGGTGAAATTGGTTTTTTTGTTGTTGATTGATGTGCCCCTTTAAAAAGAGGTTATTGCAGCCAGAATGCATCAGCAGTTTTGTCAGTCCATTACTGGAAAATAAATTCAACAAAATAATCAAACATGAGGTGACTCTTTTGCTGTTTTCACTAATGGGAGTGCCGTTTTATTTCTGAATTTGTTTTGGAGAAACAAACACATTGTACTTCTCTTTTTGAGGTACAGCACCCATCTTAAATTCAGACCAGAACAAGCGCACCTGTTTTCTCTTATGATTCCAAATTAATATTTTGTAATATTACATTTGTAACATGTTTTTACACTTTTTAATCCTTCCATTATAGTTTTTTTTAAAATCTTATTTATATATTCTGTTTTTATTTTATTCTTTTGATATTGCCTTGTTTCTTTTGTCTCTTGTCTAATGTAAAGCACTTTGCCTTGTTTAAAGTTGCTATTCAAATAAATTTGCCTTGCCTTTACACTACAAACAATAGCAGTAAGCTCTAAATCCCACTCTTTACATAAAAACTGTATAAAGTCTATACCTTAAATGCAGTATATAACCAAACATAAATCTCAATGTGACTGTTTATGTAAAATGTGATTAAACTTATATAGTCCAACTACCTTATATGGAACTCACTGATTAATTCAGGCAGAAATCACATCATAAGGGTAGTGATTTATTTAATCAAGTAAGGTGGTACAGTTCTATTGGAGTTTCCTAGTGCATCAGTAGTCTGAGGTGGATTCGGCGTTTATGTAAAGTGCATCTGAATAATACTCAAATTCGGTCATCTTCTCATCTTCTCCTATTTTCAGTCTTTCCTTTGAATCTATTAAAACAGAATTACCCAAAAGTAAACTAAAATGCTACAGTAATTGTGAAACCCCTGAGTTTTAAGTGAAATGCTTGTTCTTCATTATGTTCACAGTTTGGCAAATGTATAGCTCTCTAAAGGCAGTTATCCAGTGCAAAACATGAGCTAACTTGACATCTTGTGTGATAGTGTACGTGACATTTTAACATCTTTGACAGAATACAGTTTACAATTTGATTCATTTGGCACAAAATGACAACATTTGTGATAAGGGTTTGACACTAAACACTGAAAACACAAACACATCCATGTGATCTGGCTGGGCTGGGAAGAGTCCCCACAATCTCCCAAGAGTCCAGCTGAGGGTCGTATTTCTCAATGCTCTGCAGATAAGTCCCTTTTGAGTAGGAGTACCCCCCTGTTACATAAATACAACCATTTATTACCGTTGCCCCACACTCCATTCTCCTCTCCTTCATCACTGATATTGGCCTCCATTGGTCTCTCTCTATGTCGTAGCAGTCTGCGATAGTCGTCTGCCCTCCCACCAAATACAGCTTGTTGTGGAGAAACACAGAAGACAGCCCGTACTCTGAAAACAGAGGATTTCAAATCAAAACACAGTATTCATCATATTTTTATTCCTGTCTCTTGTTCTTTTTCTCATACCTGGATGGGGAGTTATTGTAATGATACTCCACTCATTGACATCTGGCCTGTAGACTTGGATTTTTTCATAGGTGCAGTTTCCTCTGTACCCATAGTGACCTCCTGTCACATAGATTTTATCTCCCATTACACAGGCAGTGGCATTTCCCACACCTTCAAAGGAAACAAAGGTTATGTACCATTTGATCAATCACTCACGTCTATAAATGTTAATGACTTAAACCTGCATTCATTGATTTTTTGACCATTTGGGGGTAGCACAACAAGTTATACAACTTATGTACCCAAATGCAGGACTTTACTTGTAACAGAGTACTAGTTTTACACTATGGTATTGTTACTTTTACTTAAGTAAAGGAGCTGAGTACTTCTTCCATCACTGTCAAAACTCCACAACAGCTACTAAACTGACCCTGTAGTGAGACTGTTTTCTCAACATTAATCTATTCTTTCTTCTTCCTCTTAAGTTCCTCAATGCACATAATATATCACTTCATATTTTGCTTACCTTGGATCATTTCGGCCACAGGCAACCATTTCTTTTTCAAAGGATCATAAAATTCTGTCTCTTGCTGTGGAGCTCCTCCTCTGTAGCCTCCGATGACATAAATACAGCCATGCAAAGCCACAGAGCAATGGTAGTATCTAGCTGTGATCATGGGGCAACCCTCGGTCCATTCATCATAGTCACAGTTATAAACTGAAACTGTGTCCAGAGCCTCAACAGTGTTTGTCCTGTAACCACCGGTCACATAGATATTTGCTCCAAGCAAACTGACGCTGTAGCTCTCTCTTGCATGGTCAGGCATGTCTTTTCCTTGCACCCAGGTGTTGCTGATAGGATCCCATATGTGAACTTCACAAAGAGGGTGCCAGTAGTATCCACCGATGACATACATGCTGGAGGACATTTTCCTGCTTGCAGACATCTCCTTGCCATTGGACCTTAAAGCCTGAACGATCATAGATTTAAATTTTCCTTCGCTGCTCAGCAAGCATTGTCTGTGCACCTCTAAAGTAGCCTTGAAGTAAACCTCATCCAGGTCCAGATGGATGGAGTGCAGCAACTCTGCAGCACAGTGAACACGACTATCCAAGTCATGCCTTACCCATCTGGCTACAGCATCTATCAACACCTCATCCCTCTGCACAGTGAGGTTCTGAGCAGCCAAAACCGATCTCATCTTCTCATGATCCAGCTCTAGGAACTCCTCCTGCTGAGTGACCTCCGTGAACCGGCTCAGCATCACTCTGCGGGCCTCCCTCTCCAGACAGGGACACAGGTGCAGCTCAGCAAAAGCGTGCATCCCCAGACAGTTGTCCACATCCAGGAGGCGAATGAGAAACTCCTCACAGGCTTGCTTCACGGATACGAACTGCAGCAGGTCCGCGGCCTCCAGCAGGCTCTGCACGTTGCTCTCGGTGATGCACACCTGAGCTGTGTACACATAGTTCACCAGAGCACCCAGAACCACGCAGTCTACCCCGGTGAGTTTGATGACGCTGTTCGACCTCTCCCTCATGTCAGCCGTGAACATGACTTTGAAATAGGAGCTTCGGGCTGACAGCAGCGCCCGGTGGCAGTGGAACACCTGTCCGGACTCGCCACATTGCAGAGCCACGTCGGTAAACAGGCCGCTGATGTAGAAACGCCTGAGAGCATCCAGGAGCTCTGCTGGGTGGTCACCATCACAGAAGTCGTGTGTGTAGATGTCAGCTTGCTTTTGTGACATGATATCTGGACAGAATACATGAAAATATGTCCAATTACACAATCTGCTGTATAGAAAAACAAAGCAAAATCGTGGTCTCACATTCTCTTATAACTGCAGTATTACGACGCAAATGTCCCTTTATTTACCCTTTAATGAATAAACAGAAGGCTACACTCAACCAGATTAACTATAGGCTTACCTGTCATATATTTCCATGAGTAACTCGTGCTGTTCACGCTCGGCTGTGTCCTTTCTTTGAACGCTCCTCTCCAAAACACATGAAACCTCAATTTAGCTCCTGCAGGACGGTCGCAGGCAGCTCTATCCTATTTTGGTATTTGTGTGTGTAGCGGCCATCCCCCTCCGACCCCCCTCCCCTCCTGCAGCAAGTCTCCACCAGCAGGTCCTTGACAAAACCAAGCAACCATTCAGAGGAATCACCCAACAGCGCTATTTTCTCTCGGAGCCTAAATATAACCCTCCATCCAGAATCTCGTGATGCGCTCTTGGACGGCGCATTAGTGTAGCCTATACCCAACAGGCAGGAGAAGCATCACTCGCAGAATACAAATCTTATACAAATGAGCATCGCCTTCAATACAGCACAACAAGAAGCCATTGCACTATTCATGCCCCCCCATTCTTGTCGTTGCCATGACATTTTGAACCCAGTTCCAGTGTGACCAAGGCTTTACCTAATCCTAACAAGGATTAACAGCACAGCACAGTGCAATGCAATATTCATTCCTGCACAAAATCTCAGAGATATGACAACATGAGCTATATGAGCTGGTTTGTGCTCGTTTTACAGAACATTTACATGAAATGCAAACACACAGGAGAATAAACAGTCTTGAAATACTGTACTTAAAATAAAAGCCTTTACTAAACGTAATTGTTTAAGTCATACAGTGAAAATAGGACTTTAGTATTAGTCAAATGCATTTTTAATGTCAAGTACAGTCATATTGAAGAATGGCCAATTTCAGAGGGGTACATTTCTATACAGTGTTTTACAAATGGTTGATGCTGGTGGTCCATGTTGTTCCATTAGGTCTTACATACTGTTAGGCAGTGGTGGAAGAAGCACTCAGATATTTTACTTACTGAACTGAAAAGTGGCAATAACACAGCGTAAAAATACTGTTACAAGTAAAAGTAATCTTATTTAAATAAAAGTACAAAAGTATTAGCATCAAAATATACTTAAAGTACTAAAAGTAAAAGTACTCAGTATGCAGAGTGGCCCATTTCAGAATAGATTACTGGATTATATTTATTGATGCATGTGTAAGCATCACTAGCTGTTACTTTCGATACTGCTGGGTAGCTTCATCCATAATAATGCCTCCTAATTTATTAGTCGATTTATATTTTGTCATCTGAATCTGCAAAGTAACTAATGTTATCAAATAAATGTAGTGGAGTAAAAAGTACAATATTGGCTTCCAAATGTTGCGGCATAGAAGTATAAAGTAACATAAAATGGAAGTACCTCAATATTGTACTTAAATACCGTGCTTGAGTAAATGTACTTAGTTACATTCCATCACTGCTGCTGGGTAGTTTTACTGGACATGCATCATATTTTAGGAGTCGTTTCCAGCACAATAACCAGTTATCATTTACAGTGAGATATTATGTACCCCTGTACAATGTAATGTGATCAAATACTATAAACTATTGCCTAACAAATAACCATAGAGTTGATTTAAATCCCCTCTGACACAAGAACACAACATTATAAATTTAACCAGATAAGAGTTATATTGCAGGGCTGCTGTATTAGTTTGCATTAAAAATTGTTCTCACACTGTTTTTAGTTAATGGGTACTTTATTTTACAAGTGAATGTAAAGCATCTAAACACTGGAATGTTATCAAAATGCAAGTTTTAAACTCCAAGTGTTCAACTTCTAAACAAGTTGTTAGTTGTAAACATTAAGACCCAGAAGCCTCAATTATGTTAGACACTCTTGAGAATGTAGAGATTTTCAGATAGCGTTGCTGCTGTCATTTAAGTGCTGAGCTGTGCGGTCTCCTTAACCAAAGGCTTCAAGGCACTGAGGTCTTGCAGGGGAGAGGACACCCCCACACAATACCACAGATCCCCGGTGCGGTCTGCGGGTGCACTGAAGGACTCAATCTCCACTCCCTCTGTGGCCAGCAGTCCTAAACAAAGAACAATCAAAAAAGAGGTGTGATCATAAAGAAGAAAAAAACACTGCAATTTAGTCCTTAAGTCATAACTCACACCACCTTTCATCCGAATGGAAAGCCTTAAGTCAAAAAGCAGCAGTGGAAAAAAAACAAACAAAAAAACATTCTGGTCTACAGTTTTTGCCTTACCGACAGCAATGTGTGCTTTATTTTGAAATGACTTTGGCCTTATTCTAACAGCTTCAGTGTTATAGCAGTGATTTTCCTCTAAACATTAATGGTTAATTCCATCATTTTTGAGTTTCTTACCAGCCACTGAAGATAGCAGCTGAGGATCTGCGGAGGCCTTGAAGAACAGCAGATTTCCAGTGAGAGAGACCGGCTGTCTGAACGCACTGTCGCCCAGCTCCAGTAGGACTGGCACGCCACCTTGAACTGAACCGCTGGCTTTGTAGCTGCAGCCATTGGCCACGATCTCCACCTTACACACACCGCTGGCAGCCCCGTCAGACGCACAGTGGGTCTGGTTTACCTGAAGAATCAGTTCACATGTATGAAAAGTTTGTTTTCTAAAAAGACACACACTCGTTGTCATGCGGCATTTGCCAGAATGAGTTGATGTCGTACCGTGAGTCCAGACTCCTTGGCTAGGCTCAGGACATTGACGAGGTTCGGGCAGCAGCCAGATCCATGATTCAGGAGTCCAACCAGTACTGATGAAGTCATGTAATCAGTGGAGGACTTCATGCAATCCCCTGGTTTGAAGAAAGCAGTATATAGTGTTAACTGCCACTACTAGCAAGTGAAACATTTAAAGCAAAATTGTTGATTTTAGAAAAACCATTAACTTATGTACAGCTGTCTGGCTTCTATCAAATACAGTGCCTGTTTCACAATCATACCACCAGAGGGAGAAAAACCCCCGCCATTACAGTATCATCTCCCTATGATATGACCCTTCTTCAGGTTACACAAACTGGTTAGACCAGTAGTTTTACCTTGAGTAGTGATCTGAACGTGGCTGAATGGTTTCTTAGAAGCGGTGCATGCTTGCAGCACAGCTCCGACGGCTTCACCCAATTTGATCAGTTGGTGAGACTCCTGGGAGAACGTGCTGGCCAACACCTGCGCGTTCACCTACAAAAAAAGGAGAAGACGTGGAATCAAAGTGCTTTTGTGAACTGAATGTGACCACACATTTTGAAAACAGATGCTCCAAATCACACCATCTCTGGCTAACTCGTTATCGATATGTCATTTTAATGGAAGAGCTGTTTCCCCCCCCGATTGTCAGTGTTAACACCAAACACAATTAAGCATTTTGAGGCCCATATTACAGCCATGATGGATGCTCTCTCACTTCTGAATTTCTTCAATGTCAGCCTCCATCCACCGGCTTCCAGTAGACATTTTCATGTCAAATTAGTTTTGTTCTTTGTATATTTAATATTTCCTCATGATGATGCACTTTGTTTACTTTCAGACTTTGAGTTCAGAGACAGAATTACAGATCTAGATCAGACTCAGTCAACCAACTTCAATATAGTTCCAAGTCTATACATGTTTTCATCGAAGGTTTATTCTTGACTTTGGAAATAGCAGCAAAAACTATCTCACAAAAATATGACAAACTAAGTGCATCAAACTGCATTTATATTATGCATTTATTTTTTGCTTTGCATTTTAAGTGTGGAATGGCGAGACGTCATGCTGACACAGAACTGAGCTCATTTTACATGCTGTACAAAACAATAAAAATAAATTCCACCAAACCTGGTTGTGTTGTCATTAAACAAAAGTGAAGTTAAGTGAAGCTTTGGCTCCAAATGTCAATGTCACATGCAGTAACTACTGCATCTTGAGGTTCTGTTACATACCATGGATTTATAAATTACGCTACAGTTTTAACATTGTTACACATGTGGATCCTTTTACTTGTCATAGGGAAGACTAGTCACTCTGTGAAAACAGTATAATGTTCTCTGTGTCTTGTGCTTAGAAATAACTTTTAGACAGAAAGGCTGAGTTACAAACTGGGGGCGTGGAGTTTGACAGATGTGGGCATTTACCAGGCATGAAGGGTCTAATAAAAGACGCTATCCAGTTGCATTAGTGGAAGTGTAGGATTCATTGCTTTTGGAGCTTTACCCATTTTAGGGACTGGAGGTCAGAATATCTCGGGCCCTTGCTGCACTGCATTTTGATCACTCCGTTTTTAATCTTTCTCTTTAAGTGCAGTACTAAATTGCTGGAGTGCCCCTTTAAGTTTTGTTCTTGCAAAACATGTTAAAAGTAATTTGTTTGGAAGAAAACTGAGTAGAACTTACTGCTCCAACCAGCTTCTTTCCATTCACCATGTCCACGATCTGCAGAGCGATGTCCTCCCCACAACGAGCCTGAGCCTCTTTCGTACTGGCTCCCAGGTGAGGACAGCTAATGACATTAGGATGGTCGACCAATGAACGGTCCTTAGGAGGCTCCTGCGGCCAAACGTAAACACAAAGTAAGATCTCTTTTTAGCAATATTAATGAGTGATTAAAGCTGTAGCTACATAGAGTAACTTGTAAACAGTAAAATACAACAAAATTAGAGTTATTTGTGTGAGGACATGTTCCAATAATCTTGCCTCAACAAAGACATCAAGCCCCGCTCCTCCACACTGCCCGGACTCCAAAGCTCTGAGGAGAGCGGCCTCGTCGATGATGCCCCCTCGTGCACAGTTCACAACCTTCACTCCTTTCTTGCATTTAGCAAATGTTTCATCATTGAGCAGACCTTGAACAGAAGAAAAAAAAAACAATTGAAGAAGAAATTCCACAATACACAAGTACAATTTATGATAGCAATATAATCAGGAGAACCTCAGTAAAACTCACCAACAGTAGAGGGCATCAGGGGAGTGTGGACAGTAATATAGTCACACTGGGGCCAAAGCTGCTCCAGAGACATCTGCTCCACCCCCCAGCTGGCTGTCACCTCAGGAGGAGTGATTGGATCATAGCCGATTGTCTAAAAAGAAAAATGATCTTGCTATGTAATATGCTATGTAAATATTAAAGTGCAATTAACCACTGATGAAATGAGAGCATGCAGTCTTGTCACGTACAGTCTGGTTACTTACAGTCATGCCAAATGATTGCATTCTTGAGGCGACTTCCTTTCCTATTCTTCCAAGTCCAACTATTCCGAGTACCTTGCCATACAGCTCTGCGCCCATGAACTGTAAAATCAGAAGCAAAACAATGACCCTGTCTACGAGATCCAAACCTGCATGGATCCAGGTGTCATATCTGATTAGTGATGACTGGCTGAACGATGGAGCCGACCATGCAGCAGTAACGGCTTTGTGTGCCAACTGCAAACAGTCCTTCAAACAGCACACGGGGGCAAACAAAAAAAATCTTTGCTTACCTTTTTGCGATCCCAGTTCCCTTGTTTCATTGACATCGCAGCTTGAGGCACATATCTGGAAACAGAACGGCAGTTGCAGTACTTCAATGCAATGAAAACAAGAAAAGCATGGTGGCAATTGTTCATAAAAACATGACTCATCTTGCCTTGAGAGGCTCATCAGCAGGGCACATGTTAGCTCAGCGGCACTGATGGTGTTACCGCTTGGCGTGCTGGAGAAAACAGTCTACAGTTAATGGACAGTACGTTATATTGGAACCTAATTTGTGCACAGACTGGAGACTTACTTCATGACAATAGTACCCTTTTTGGTGGCTGCATCAACATCCACATTGTCCACACCAGTCCCAGCTCTCCCAATGATTTTGAGATTACTGGCAGCATTGATAACATCGGCTGTTACCTTGGTTGCAGATCTGACCACAAGGCCATCGTAGTCCTAGTATGGAGAGAAAAGCACACTGTTGATCTCATGGTGTTTTATATCTGCGGTTAATCTACTCAAGGCTAGATTACCTAGCGTAAGAAGTGGAAAATTGCCCTGTCTGTGTTGGTGGTTAAAAAAGGGTCCCACAGCTCACTTCTGCCCCAGGACCCAATAGTGGTCCAGCCCTGAATCTACTGCGAAACACTACAATGCCTTCAGTCTGCTTGAGAACAGTTCCATTGCAACCCACTATTTCTAATCTGACAAATCTAAATTCGTACAAAGGCAAATATTTGTTTATGTTCCATGCACTGCCTCTGCATTACGCTGATAAAAGCTGCTGCATGTGGCACTCAGCAGAGAAAGTGATGGGAGAACCGGCAAAGTGAGGGATGAATTGCATCAGCTTCCCAGGGGGCGGAACTAACATAATCAAATTTCTCACCTCAGCCCTGCAAATGCGTGAGTCAAATAACCGAAAATCAAAGTGCACACACCTTACATTAATGTTTGTATGAAATATTACTTGTCTTTTGCCTTTTAAAATACTTTCCCCAAGACTTGTGCAGCGGCAAATCACGCGAGCTTTTAAAAATCATGCTAGCTACAGCGACTAAACTTTTTAACAAGATTGGAAAACATGTCGCGTAGGAAACAAACCACACTCCGTGCATGTGAAAGCAATTATGCAAGACAGAGTGCCAACCTTACCTTAATCTCCGCCATTAATTCATCCTTCTTCATATTGTGTTTTTCGGTGACTCGGATGCCATTTTCCTCCAGAATCGTCTTGCAGCGAGGGTCAACACTTTCACTGATTAGAACAGTCTTGATGGAAATCGGGGCCATCTTGGGGTTTCCTCTCCGGTTAGCTAGCTGGTGGGCAACTGGCGCTAGAAGTCTAATGCCTTGGTGAAGTGATGGGCATGGGGAGGATTTTTTTTTCCCTCTGGTGGTTTTGAATGGTTATCTCGGATTTAAGACAGCCCCCTTTCAAAGTAGAACCCGCCTTTCGTGCGTCTCCTGCTATGACGTAACATACAGGAGAGCTGATTGATGTGTTGATCAGGTGATCAGCAGGGTGGAAAGGAGTTTTTACTTTAGTAAAAATAGCAATATCACATCACTGCAAGTACAAGTCCTGCAGTGAAAATGTAGCCTACTTAAAATAACTCATTATCCAAAAAATCGCTCATGTCAGCATTATTGTAGCCTATTGTTTCCTATAATAATGGATTATTATTACTGATGCAGTAACATGGGGAGCTAATTTTAATGACTTTATATGTAGTTAACCTGTCCTGTAGCAGTACCAGTGGTGGAATGTAACTAAGGAAATTTACTTTTCAGAGGACCATGTATCTCCAAATTTAGTGCTTTTGAATTTTTTTTTTTTGATAAACTGAAGGATGAAGTGTTCCTTTATGGGTTGAGGAAATTCTCCTAATTTTTTAAGCCAAATAAACAATTTTAAAACCCCCTTGGATTAACTGGAAAATGCTGCATCACAAAGCTGATACAGGGCTGTTTTTGTTGTTGTTTGTCATTAAAAGTTGACTTTTTACAGATACGTGGTCCTCACAGGACAGCATCGCTACAAACATAATGATGAACTTATAGAATATGATGCATTGCTGTAGAAGTAAACTACTCAACAGTATATGAAGTAGTTCAGTCCACCCTTAAACATCTACAGCAGTAAAATGCAACATACACATGAATGCACCAGTAACATTAATCCAGAAACATCATATATAATAGTAAAACACTGACAGGGACTATTTTTGTGCAGAATGATACTTTTACTTTGATACTTTAAGTACATTTTGCTGATAATAACCTACTTTACTTGACTTAAGTAAAGGATCTCATTTCTTCTTCCACCACTGAGCAATTAATCATACTTTAATAACTCATCATATGTTTAGTACATAAATAGTGACTATAGCTGTCATATAAATGTAGTTGAGTAAAAAGTGCTATATTTATCACTGAAATGCAATGAAATAGAAGTATTAACAAGCATAAAATGAAAATACTTAAAGAAACAAATTAAGTTTTTTTTAAAGTAAACTTTAAGTAAAGTCAAGTAAGCTTGAGACAAAGAAAAACAAACCATATCCTGTAATTCATTTAAGATTATAAGGTTTAATTTAAGGTTGTAAGGGCACTATAGAGAGCTTATGTTAGGGTGATACCAAAGGGGAGATGTGATCACCATTAACTCCCATGCTGTAAGTTCATATGAAGATATTGAAATGAAATATAATATTGTGTTGTTGAAATAATTTGAATTCTCAGGGAAATATCAAACTTGTTCATATCTTCCTTCATTTATCAATAGATCAGTTCAGGCGAGTCCGTTTTTTTAGTCTTAATTTAACAGACGCTGTTCATCACCTGACTCATTAGGCTGCACATGACAGCACCCTTATCTTGGTGTCAGCTCGGTGATTTGATATAACTGTCACAGTCTTACTATTTCTTTTAACACAAGATTTTAAAATGCATGTCATTTGGTTGTATGCAGAATCCGTATGAGTGTCCATACAGTATATCTGTGTCAGTCAGCTGTGATGGGCTGTTTCCCTGCCTCTATTACCCATTATTATGAACCTAGAGGAGTTCTGCTATTCTGCAATGAACCAGAGTTTTTGTCATGTCACTTAGATCACATACTTTTTTTCCTGTAATACAACCTGGCTCAGAGTTAACAAAAAAGCACAAAACTTAAATAATGAAGGTCTTAAAACTGTATTTTGACACTCTTCAAGTCAATTCTCAAATCAACTAATAAAGCTGGATCTTAAGGACTTCGTCGTGTCAGTTGATACTGTACTTTAGTAGTGTACATTACTAGAGACACATTTCAAACAAATTTAATTGGACACACAGTGAGAATGGAGTGTATGGAGACCCAGGTTTCTGATACTGTGCTTCAAAATCCCTTAGTAATCTCCTGAATGCATGATGATGTAGTTTACAAAAGAAAAATTAAAGAAAAAGAAATCTGATTTAGTCTGATTTTGGCTTGGACTCAGTCTGGCTTCCGAATGCCTCCCTCTCAGCAGTGGGATCCTCTGTGGTCTCCTACACCACAGAGCCCCTTTTGAGTGAATTTGTGACTGATGGTGCAAGTTGAAACTGTCTCAAGGGTAGCTTTAATATGTTTGTTGATGGTAGCTCTTTCCACTGCATCCACATCCAGGGAGTTTGGCTACAGTGCCATGGGCCTTCTTGTCATAGCAGGAAAAGCACAGGTGTTACTAATAACATTAACAATGGCTCTGTTCTATTCAAGTGACCCAGTAAGTCATGACAGTGTGACAGTGAGGCAGCATGTACAATACCAGGACCATAAAACTGAAGTGGCTAAATGGAATTCAGCCATCATTTATTTTATTATTTACACCTGTGATTGTCCTACTTCCTCCTGTGAAAAAGGCTTATGGTGGACACAAGAACAGTGGAAATGGACTTGCAGCCTTGGGATTGTCCATGCTCTGCTGCAATCTTGTCTGAGTTCCTCTGACAATTATCTGCTTTTCTTTCTTTCTGCCTAGCATGATAGACACATTGACACAAAACAGCAGAATAAGAATCAGCTGTTTTCTATTTAAACTAGTTGAATTATATTTATATTACAGACACCTGCAACTCAACACAGCTTAGTTAGGCTACAAATGAAAGGAATCACCTGCTTGAAATCCATAATGTCTTAAAATGTTTAAAATGTGCCAGTAATATTGTGACCTGCACTGATTCCCTTGTAGGATTATTGTTTGACATAAGATCTAGGCTATTTACTTATTTTTTGTAGGAATTTTGTTTTCTTCCACGGCAAAACAAAGAAATACTTATATAAGTACAATATACAATAAATACAAAATATATATTTTTCTGGAAGAAAAGTTGAGAAAGAAAAAGGCAACATTTTTGGTCATAGGATTAAAATCAGATTTATATGATTTTATGTGATCATGTGAGGTGTGTGGTCTTACGTTCAAACAGGAATAACTTTGTGCACACACAGCGCCACCTGTCGTCCATCAGCGGGAAGGCTTCCGGTTGGTTGCCTGGATACAACGCAACAAATGCGGACCCTGCCACAACTGTACGTAACCTGGGAAGAGTTAACGCTACAGTAAAAGTTTTCTTTGTCAACTGTTTAATTTGGCAGTAGTGTTTTTGTTTCTTTAATTACTAGGTGATATATCGAATACAAATGGCATCGGTGGTTCAGTACGGCCGACGAAGAGGCTCCAGTAAGAGAGGTGAGAGCTAAAGAGACGGAGTTTTGGGTTAACCTTACTCAAGGTAAGCTAGCTAGCTGTTATGGCTAACAGACAAGTCAGTATTTGATGGAAACAGCAGTCTTTTTTGAAATCCTGTAAACAGAATTCAGAACAGTGAAAGATGATAGGCTACTATGCATCCATCCAATGTCTTTTACCAAGAGCAAACCTGTAGCCTCTTTCAAAAGAAAACACCTTCCTGTAAAGTGGTATATTTGATAAGCGAGAGTTTTGCATTCATTTATATTTCTCATCATTTTCTGCCTCATTTTATTAAATAATTTAAGTGTTCACAGTCCCAAGATATAATTCTGGTGGTCTCTTTATAACATTTTCTACCTATATTAACAGACACATGTAAATTAATTTAGTGTAAAATAAAATCAGAATTAGTCTTAAAAATTCAGAGCATTTTTTTTATTTACAGTTTTACAGTGAGGAAAAAACATTATACAACACAAACAATAAAATGATAAAAACTAAGAGAGCACAATTTGGTAGCAGCACAGTACCATATAAATAAACATAATCTGATTATCCGTATTGGTTATCATAGAAAAGAAGCGTCAAAAGGCATATCCTTAGTTGATCCCAAATCATTCAGGGACCATAAATAACATCACTTAACATATCTGCTACTCCATTCCATGTGTATATACATCCATGCTCCTTAAGTTGTTTCCCAGAAACAATACATGATGGTGCACATTTTCAGATCTTTTAAATATTCTGTGTTTTCGATGTAGTGTGACTTACAGGAGGTCTTCATAGGGCAATTTCCTCCTTTTTTAAATAGTGTCTTCAGCTGAGGAAGCCAGCAGGATGATCCAGCCACCAGACCTCCGACAAGTCACTGTCTTAACCAAGGCTGAATGGTTGAGGATTCAAGATGAACTGAACCGCGTTAATAAAGACAAGGAGAGTATAAGAGAGGCAGCTAAACAGAGAGAGGCCCTGCACTTGCAATCAAAAGAGGTGGTGAAACTGTGGTCCAATACCATCGCTGTAAGTTTCCCCATACGGGGGTTTTCTCATATTTAATTTTTGCAAGGTTGCAAAAAGCACAATATACTGCAGCAAAGCAGAAGGTTAACACAGTGTATGTTTACATTTATCAAAGGGTCAAAGGCAAAAAAAGCTTGAGGCAAAGCAGATACGGGAGCAGATTGAAGAGGAGAAAAGGAAATTGACTGATATAGAAGAGGCCAAATATCAGGAGCAGAAGCGGAAAGAGGCCATTGAAAAAGCCAAGACTCAGCTGTATTATCAAACCGACCGCGTTAAAGGATTACATGTTAGTATTGCCCGAGAATTATTGTGTCACTTGTGGCACATGTTTGGCTATACGTTGATGTTTTAGGGATAACGAATGATTGTTACTACTCCTACAGCGTGCGCTCTTGCTGACAGAGGTGCTGAAGGAGAGGGAGGCTCAGATTGAACTGAAGCACAGAATCAAGAGTGGCTCTAAAGATGTGGACAAAGAATTTCTGGATATGGTGAAGACCAGAGAGGACGAAGCCTTGAGACAGGAGCAGGAGAAAGCACTTCAGAAAAAGCTTGAGACAAAGGCTGTTGCAGAGGACCTGAAAAACCAGTAAGTCTTCCATCAGACCTGACAACCAGCTGTAAACATGCATTATAGATACCTATCTATTTCAAAGATGTGCATTGCTGTTGTATTTTGTCTGCTGTATGCATTTAACATCCTATTTTGTAAGTGGAGTGATGGTGCTACAGTAAGGTATAATAGTGCAGCTCAACTCTTCGAATTTCAAATAAGAACCCCAGAAGAAGGCTTGAGTAAAAATATTTAGTTTAACGTGAGAGTATGATTCCTTTTCTTTAGGATCAAGGAAAATGAGCTAGTGAGAGAGCGAGAGAAGATAGAGAACAAGAAGGATGGAGAGGAAAACCAACACCTTTATGAGCTCTATCAGTGGGGGCAAAGAATGGAGGAACAAAGACAAGCAAAGCAGAAGAGAAACCTCATGCAAGCTCACCTGGTAGGGTCTTAGCAGCACTAGGTTACATCTAGTATTTGTATCCTTATTTTATAACACATAGGGTTTACGATTGTATACTCTGTATTTACAGGAACATCTCACCAATAGGGACCTCATAAGAGCCACAGATGCACAAAAACAGGAGGCTGAAGAGGAGCAAAGGAAACTTTTTCTCTCTGCAAAACAAAAAATGATGAAGTTACGGAAAGACAAAGAAAGAGAACTGTTTAGGTGAGACCCGGCAAAACAATAAATATCATTAAGCACAAAAGGATCAATCTGGTCCTAGCATCACTTAGTGACAATGGATCCCTGGTTATCACGATCATACTTGTGAGTTGTTTCATTCTTCAGAGAGGCCCAGATGCGCAGAGAGATGATCATGAATAAACTGACGGCCACACAGCAGGAGCACGCTGTCAGTGAGGAGCAGAGGATTGCAAAGGCTGTCGCTGAGCGGGATGCAAAGCAGGCGCAACAGCAGTGGGAGGAGGAGGAGAAGAGGGCTGCTATGTTGGAGTCGATCGCTGCACACAGAGAATTCATGGTAACACGAGCTCAGATGCTTCATCTGATGTCCTGCAAACTAAGCCAGTAATATCTAAAGTCCTCATTTATGTGGGGTTGCAACCCTGTAGGTTAAAAAAATGTGTAGATTTTTTTTTCTTTTATAGCTGCAGTGAAATTCTGGTTTCAGCTGAGATTGAAAAATGAGTTCAGCTGCAGCGTCCAAAATGTTATCACACCTGTAACACAAACTGTTTCATCAGAAACAAGAAAAGGAGCAGAGGGACAAAATGGCAAAACAGAACACGCGAGATACACTTCAAGCCAAGAAAGAGGCTGACAGAATATTTTCTGAGAAACAACAACTGAAGGCACAGAAGATCAAAGGAGATGGAAGAAAATTACAAGACTTCAATGCAACACAAATGGTAACGTTTAAACTGTCTTCACCACATCATTACAAAAATGAACAATTTTGGTTTGTTATCTGAAAGAAAACTTGTTTGACATTTATCTTTCAAATATAGGCTGAAAAAAGTGCCAAGCATCAGCAGCAGAGGAGAGAAGAACACGAGTTTGAAGCGAAGAACGCAGAACTCACTGCTGAAGAGGAAAACCAGTTTCAACAGTATTCGCAGCAAATCATCAAGGCGGCAGCGGAAGCTCAGCGAAATGTGTTTCCACTTTGCAAAGCTGCAAGAGAAGGGATCGGAGGAGGACTTGGTCCCATTTCTAGTGCAGTCAGGCCTAGCTACCTTGTTCAGGACCGTACTGGTGCTCAAATGCCCAAATATGTCTCTGGTGCTACCCAGAACATTAAAAACCTTCACGAGGCTGTAGATATTCAAGAAGCAAAGAGGAGACTTGGATTTACATGGTCATAGGTGGCAAGTTTGGTTCCAACAATGTTTCCCTAAATTTACCATCTTTGAAGATGCTGAAAGTTTTAATAACAGCCTAAAAGTCTTTTGGCAAAGGCTGTGTCTGAAATCACTCCCTCATTCACTACTCCTTATATAATACACTCAGTAGTTTGCTCTGTTGTGAATAGTAAATTGGGATCTTGGACACTTACGAATTGTCGTTATTTTGAGTCATCACTTGCAGGTGCAGTGCTGTGCGACTTACTTTTATAATATATGACGCATTGCATTGTGGGATTAGAATTGTGTCCATGGGGCGTCTGGTTGGCCTGACGTATAAGGCAATTACCTAAACTGCAACATCCCCGGTTCATGTGCAGCCAGAGACCTGTCATTGCATGTCGTTCCCATATCTCCCTCTCATTTCCTGTCGTCTCACTTATAAAAGGCATAAAATTGTCCCAAATATACTTTTTAAAAAGTGTAGTCTCCATGCCATGGAAATTTTTGAGGGCACTGTATAGTGGAACATTTTTACACTTACAGTACAATAGGGAGTGATTTTGGACACAACATCAGCAGGGATGTTCTACAAAGTGTTCATTATGTACACGATGTACAGTAATGTGCTTTGTTTGTCTGCATGTCAGAATTCTCCAGTTTTACAAACATTTTGTAATATTCCACACATTCTGTAGAGAAACAAGACATTGTGAGAACGTTACACAGAATTGTTTGAAATTAAACAACAAAATGTTCTGTGAACGTTGTGTATCAACCACCCCATGAAGACAAGATGACTCATCTGGGCTAAAGAAATGGACTTGAGTTAACACTGAGCCGAGCGATGAATCACCACTGCAGTTAACTGAACCTGACACTGGATGACAAAATGTTAACAGTACAGTGTAAATTTCCTGTAATAATTATACCATTGTTGATTACTGTCATTTTGGATGCTAATAATGTTTGGGCCTCCAAAAGATAGTGTTTGTGACAGCATTTACAGAATATTAAAACGATTGATTAAAATCAAAGTTGAGCCTTTTATTTCATTCTACACTGCAGTCGAATTCTTTGTAAAACAAACTTGCACAGAACACAATTTATACAAATGGATTTTATGTTGTACTTACAGCATGAGATGATTTTTTTTTCCCCATTCAAAAAACAAACCAGAGGTATCTCAAAACTGGTTAACAAATAGGATTACAGTAGAAGGTCCTAGATGTACAAAAAAAAGAAGTCATGGATATTTCATCCAACAATGATGGGGATAAGCATGCAAGAAATGATGAGTGTTCTCTTCCAGATCGTTGTAGTAAAAATAACTTGACAAGTAAACATCAGACGGCCCACTGCGTTTAAATAACATTAAAATAAATTTCAGGAGAAAATGTCCTTGGGGGGGAGAAAGACACTAAAAGGATCTCGGTTGCTGTAAAATCTTGATTCTGAAATTGTAACCAATAGTTACAGTATAGTTTAAAGCCAAAATATAATTTACCAAAGAATTCAAAATAAAAAAAAACAGCCCTCAAACCGACTTCCTCTGGTCATGAACAACAAAAAACAAACAAAAAAACCTGGTACTTTTACACTTGCTGATAACGCAATACACACAGTAGGTGAGTTTCTTTTTCAGTCACAAATCTTTTTTTCTACACTGGTCGCAATGCAGCTTCAGCTACCCATCAATAGTGTAATGCACTTAATGGGGGACAAATCCATAACTTCCATTCAGTGCCAAAAAAGTCCACAGTCCAGCCAAAGCTCACATGATGCTGCAGTCTGTCATTGCAAGTTTAAGTCACAGTTCTTTATGGTTTTGGAAATGAGCTTTGACAGACTTTTGTACAATCATGTTAGATTGGCTGAACTGTGGAGTGGGTTATTTTTGTACTGAATGAGGAATGTGAACAAGTCCCCCTCTGGATGGAAAGCTGGTGCTGCATACTACATGTGTAGTGGGTATAAAATATTGACAGACATCAAAACTCCCAATCTATTCCTTTAGGATATCAGTCGCTGTCAGAGCTTGAGCCAGAGCTTGATTTATTCCTCTTGCTGCCGTTTTTGTCTTTGCCTTTTGTACTATCTGGTCTTGGTTTGGCCGGGCTTCTTCGGCCTTTGGATTTGGACGTACTTTTTTCTCGGCTCCGTTTGGAATCTGGGCTCTTTTGGCTCTTCCTTTTCTCGTCTCTATCACTGTCAGAGCTGCTGCTACGCCTTCGCCTTTGGTTGGCAGCTTCTCTGTCTTTGTCCTTTCTATGAGACGACCCATCTTTGCTGTGGTCCCTCTTGTTACTCTTGCTTCTGGTGCGCCTACTTCTATGCGAATCTCTAGGCCTATTTCTGTCTGGACTTCTTGTTCGGTGTTCCTTATCCCTGGATGTTCCTCGCCTCTTATTCTCCCTTTCACTGTTGGGTCGTCTTTCCTGACTCCTGCTACGTTCTCTGCCCCTCTCTCTGTCTTTATCTCGTTGTTCTTCTTTGTCTTTTGATGCTGCAGGTCCACTCCTATCCCTGTTCCTGCTGCTTGATCTGGGCCCATCTTTTGTGGTTGTTCTTTCCTTGCTTTGTGACTTTGTCCTAGTCCTCTCCCCATTTCTTCCTTTGGTATCCTCTTTATGCTTTTTATCGGACTCATGACCCTTATTTCTATCTTTATTGTGATCAGATTCTGACTCCTTTTCTTTCTTATTAGTATTTCGGTCTTTGCTCCTTGAGAGAGCTCTTCTGTCATCACTTTTGTGCTTGTGAGCCTTCTCTCTGCTTTTTGACCGCCTACTCCTTTCTCTGCTTTTACTACGGCTTTCAGATTTATCCCTTTTTTTTGCCTTGTGTTTGCTATGCTTCTCATCCTTCTCAACTGCGTCCTCTTCTTTGCTTTTGGATCTATGTGACCGAGTTTTCTTGTCTTTTTTACCCTCAGCTGTGTGTTCATGCTTTGTGTTGGACGTCCGTCTTTCTCTTCTCGGAGCTTTGGCAGCCTCATCCTTGGCCTCATTCATGTCACCTCTGTAAAAACAGTGCAGAGTAAATGTCACCAACAGAACATGACAACTGACATCAGGCAACATTATGGAGCGACATGACAGCATTCAATAATGCGAGCTAGTACATTTGTTTGTTAAACACATTATCCAAAAGTTCAGCAAACATTTTTGTTATCTGCTTACATAACATGTTCTTCAAATATTATCACAGTGCATTTCATCTACAGTTTATATCTGGGAACATTTCAGGTACATGTCTTGCTACGAACCAGAAAGTTTTACTTGTTGTCTTACCGGTCACCCTTGATCCAGCGCTCTCCAGTGACTGGCCTCATCCTCTGACGGTGCATCTCCTGACGCCAGTGTGGAGGGGTTTCACTGCGCCGAAAACGATCTCTGGACCTTGAACGAGAGCGTGACGGAGTCCGATACCGCTGGATGGTAGAAATGAAATGCCACTTACTTCTGTTGTATATAAACAGACTGAAACCAATACTGGTCAAGACAGAAATCTGATGACAAATGACATTAAAAAGGTTTATAAATGGTGAATTTAAATTGTATGTGTCACAGCCTTATAAAAGCAACTTTACATAGTTTAGTTTCATTAGACCCAGTATGAATTGTGATAAAGTAGACAACATTTTTGCAGAGTTCTTCTCATTGGTGCAGTGCACCTACCCTTGGACCCCTGCCTTTTATCTTCCTCCCGGATCGTGTCATCACCAGTCTTCTGTGATACGCTGACTGAGAATTAAATGTTATGCCAGTACTAGAGAAAGAAAAGAAAAAAAAACAAAAAAAAACAAGGCATAAACATTAACTGGCATTTTATTTGGATGGTTGTCATGTCCTGCTGTTTGTCAAGCAGACTAACCTCTCTCTTGGCCTTTGCTCTTTATTTCGTGGATCCTTTTCAGGCTCCTCTTTTGACTTCTGGACCGCCTGGGGACTCCTCCTCATAAGGAATCGATTCTCTGGGATGGGTGGAATTTCTTCAGGACGTACAGTAGATGTAACCAACTCCTCTTGTTCTTTCTCTTCAGCACTTTCAGCCTCTGACCTAGGAAAGCATTGCAGCTCAGAATAAAGACACCAAGTACTGTTTACACTGCAGACAGTGAAAATGTGAAAATGAACTAGGTACTTTTTCTTTTCCTTCTTCTTCTGCTTCTTTTTTAGCTTTTTCGCCTTCTTTTTCCTCTTCTTAGATTCTTTCTCAGATTCTTCAGAATCAGAGGAGGATGATGATGATGATGAGCTTGCAGAGTCGCTGGAGCTACTGCTGGAACTGGAAGAGGCTCGCTCTCTCTTTTTTTCATCTTTCTTTGCTGAAAACAAGAGTCTGTTAGAAGCACTGCTTTATAAAATATAAAGCTCAGACAACAGTGGCAGACAAATCACAAGCTGAAGTTTGAAACTTATTTTTAAAAGTACGGAAAATGCTTCACACAAACAAACCTTTAGATTTAGGGATGAGCTCTCCACAGTTCAAAACTTTCACGTCAGCATATGGTCTGCTATTAGGATCGGTTTTCTGACTCTCCATGGTCTGAACAACCTCTTGGCCGGAAATCACATGACCAAAAACCACATGGACACTGAGAAAATACAGAGGTGTCTCAGTCGAGCAAAACATATTGTGTACATTGTGCACTATGCAATCAACCAATCAGAGTTCCAAATGGAATCAAGCTGCACTTACCCATCCAGATGTGGTGAGGGTTTTGTTGTTCTGAAGTGTCACAGCAGGCCATTCAAGAAAAAAAGGCATATAATTATTTGCATGATCACATCTATAATCTATGTATATAGGAATAGACATAGTGCTTACATGAAAAACTGTGATCCATTTGTATCTTTGCCCCGATTGGCCATTGACAGCAGGTACTCCTTGTTGTGTTTAACAGCAAAGCTTTCATCTGGGGGAAAAGGATAAGATTGTACTGCCATCTTGAAGCCAACGTTGGTTTGGATAACAACTGACAGCGCTGACAGCAATCTCTTTACCTTCAAAAAAGCCTCCATAGATGGATTCGCCTCCTCTTCCATTACCTACGATGTCAGAGAAAGAATAAAACATAAGTAAGGGGGCTGCTACAGGAAAGAGATTTATGGCGTTGAAAACTGACAGCTTTGTGATGCTATTAACACAGAAAGACTTTCAGTCAGTAACTACATCCTCATTTTCTTTAAATGGGCCATATCTGGACTTAAACTACAGGTTTTTTAAGCTAAGTACATTGTTCACAGCCTTCAACCTTTATTAACTCACCTTCACTGAAGTCTCCTCCTTGAATCATGAAGTCTTTTACAATTCGATGGAACAGACATCCTTTGTAGTGCAGGGGTTTCTGAGTTCCTTTACCAATGCCCTTCTCACCTGAACAAAACCACAGTGCATATCAATATTAAACTGTGCCATTAAGTAAAATGTTTTTGGCGAATTTTTGTGGAGAAAATTCATTATTCACCTGTGCAGAGGCATCTGAAGTTTTCACAAGTTTTGGGACAGATGTCTGAAAACAATTCCACCACAACTCTGCCGACTGAGAGGAAAGAGCACCGTTACTTTGTTAGTTTATAGTGATGTGAAATGACCTACAGTTGTCAGTTAATTGGGTGCACCTGGCTTAAACTAATGCAGTCTAATACAACATCCTTGCAAGATATCTAACTGGAACCCTTTAAGAGAGAACCAACTTTTTGGTCATTTTGGAGGCTGCAGTTTGTGGTGCTGTTGAATAATATTGCACTATACTGAGAGGTGTTTCTAATATTCTGCCAACCCCATTTATAATAACCATTTTTTGTATATTACAATACAATCCAAAATGACCTTAAAGTTGAATCAACACCTCTCTAAAACAGTTTCAACAAAAATTGAACAGTTTAACATTAATGGAGGTAATATTTATTGCAGGGCTGTCGTATTAGACTGCATTACTTTAAGCTATAATTACCTAATAAACTGATAACTGAGTGAATGGGTCAGTCAGTAGCCAGAGAGTTGAGGTTTCTTTCTTACCGAGCACATTACTGATTCCAATGTCAAGGAAGCACCGAGTGCGCTGAACCTTTATCCCCATGATCACCTCTTCTGATCAAACACCTGATGGTGAGAAACACAGATAACACAAATATTAGTGAGTATTCAGCTATTAATAACTTGTCAGTAGTAGGATGGCAATTAACAGCCGGAGTTAGCTAGGAAATCCTGCACACCTACCGGGTCTGACCAGCTGAAAGATTTCTTTAAATGCTACTGAAAATGATATAATGCAAAATAAACCATGAATGTGTTGACTGCACTGATTGCGGATCACTTACAAGATATCAAATAAAGAGCATAAACGTTACTGACTCCGTTAACACTGCGACGACATCTAGATTATAAGCAAAATTAGGCTAGCTAATGTTCGTTTGTTAGCTAACTATGAACGCGTTTGAAGTCTCACTTGATCTGTGGAGCTGATTGCAAAACTAATTATTTTGTGTTTACCCATCACAAATGCCCCCAACTCACACACTCACCCAACTGGATCTACCGCTATGGTTTCACTTATAGCACACGGTCGCCTGACTTTAGGCCTGGTGTTAGCATTAGCAAGTTCACCTAGCCTCAGCCAGACAACATGTAGAAGGATTCTTTCTCATAACGTCTACCATACAATTTCGACATGTTAACTACACACATATATCGCTAAGTCATAGTTAATGCGAAATCACAGCACCTGAAAATCCAAGGATATCACTCCATACAGCGAGCAGTTCTCACAAACGACGAAAATTAAGTTTCATTCAGTGTTGAGCTCAGTGTTTTCTAAAGATGGCGCGGCGGGGACGTCAATGTATTTCGAGAATCGTGCGCCAGTCAAAGCGCGTAGCTGGGAAAGTCTATAAGATATATGCCCCGAGATAGTCCTGTCAGGTACAATTCTCTCTCAGTGTGCTTAAATCATCCACATTACTCATTTAGGGGAAACAGGGCCCTGTGAAGTTGATTATGTTTTCTGTGTGTTTACACTAGGAAAACACCTGTAAAAAACCCTCAGAACAACTGGTCGCTTGCTCAAGGACGCTCGCGCCCTCCCCAGAATGCATAAGATGCAGCCTGAAAGGCAAAACTCAGGGTTTCAAATTCAAATGTCCTTCCTTACGTCACGGGCTACGGAAGTGAAACATTAAAGCACACATGCTAGGTAATTTTGACTTTGAATGAGCGATATTAATGACAGTATTCCATTTGTGTTAAATATATAATGTTTGAATCTCTATAATCTGCCGAAATTTAGCGACGAATCCATCTAGCAGGGCTAATCTGGGGTTGTCAGTCATTTTAGGTGATTGTTTCTCCATCCACGTGAATAACGTGTTAGCAAACTGAACTTAGTTACTGTTAGCTCACTTCAGTATAGTGGTGCACTAAAGGAAAGTCATATGAAATCTGTGAATGGGGCTGTTCTTGAGATGAAATCGTGTGAACCTGAGGTCAGCATGTCACACTGAGCTAACTTCACTGTCATGCAAGTGTTTTCTTTGTGCATACAATTAAACTTATAACCAAACATGATTTAAGACATTGTAATACAGGTTAAAATAATTAGTTTATTTTGTGTGTGTGTTGCCCCTAAAGGAGCATCTAACATCTACAACCTCCAGACTGTAGATTTGTGGATGTGATCTCAGCCGGCTGAGCCCTGCCATTTGGTTTGACATTGAGGTGGACACTGTTGATACAATGAGGACCCCAGTGCATATCTAATTTGAGCCAAGCTCTGTAGTGATGTTTCGGCTCCGGTGTGTGAACTCCTTTCTTTGGAGGTTCCTTCACGGGGGGACAGTGAACCGAGACCAGGTTCTGGAGCAACTGCGGGTTTGCTCTGCAGAAGACCAGGTGTTTGATGTGGTGGGCAAGAACAAGGCCAGGCTCACAGTGAGCCATGTCAGCTGCGCTGTGGGGATACTGTGGCAGTTTCAGAAAGAGAAACCACAAATGCTCAGGACTGTCGAGCTCCTCAAAAGCCACCCGCAGTTCTTGACTCTCCAGGTTTTGGCGGAGAACAAAATTGCTCTTATGGATGATTTTATGTTGATCGACATGCTTTACAGTTTCCTCAGGTACATTAGACACACTCAGATTAAGTTTTACGCATTTGAATGATCAAATAGTAATAATAACACTGTATTATTGTCCATCTTTTAGGTTGAATGTGGATCCACATGACTCTCTTGTTCAGCAGTTGGTTTCAGAAGCATGGCTCAGAATAGACAGGTATGATTGCATTACATAGGTTTTTTATCAGTTTGTTTTGATCTAATGAGATGTATGGCTGCAATTAACTACCATTTTCATTGTATATTAATCTGGCAATTATTTTTTCAATTAATCAAGTAATTGTAAAGTCTGTAAAATGCCTAAAAAATAGTAGGTGACACCCATAACTGTATTGTTTCAACCAACAGTCCTAAACCCAGAAAAATATATACAATGATATTAAACAGAGAAACGCTGCATATCTCCACATTCGAGAAGCTGAAACCAGTAAATGATTTTTTCTGTCGATTGATTTAAGGATTAATCGTCTAATTGTTTCAGCACTAATGAGATGTTACACAAATGTGGATTTTTGCAGATTTCCAATGGCATCCTTATCCAAGTTCGCCATCTGTCTAAGTGATCAGCTACTTCAAAAAAGTCCTCTAATGGGCCGCATCGCCAGTATTGTGGATCAGAGTTTGTCGTCTATTGATGATGCCAGGTTGGTCATATGGGAAATAAATTGTGACTTAACAGCTAAAAGGTTTAATATTATAACAGTTAATCAAACAGCACTTACAGCTTACTGTAGATCTTACTGAGTGCTTGTCATATGAAAAGAACATTTGTCTCTACAACAGTCATAAGACAGATATTGATCAAATACCTCCAAATATAAGTACCTCATATTGTGTATTTACTCTCTGGCCATGTTTTTCCAGGATCCTAACTACACTGATGATAAGCGTGTCGTCCATGGTGTCTCCCCGGCTTCGGGATGCTCTCATTAGCAGGGCAGACCATCTCCTGGACACCATGGATCCCTCAAATTATAACAGCCCGCGGAGAGTGGTGCAATTCCTGCGCAACGTCAAGTACAGTCACCGACCTCTGCTGGAGAAGTGCAACAAGATCCTCTTGCATAACATTCAAAAGCTGGACGCAGCAGACATTAACATCATCATGGGGCTGTATCAGTCCCTGCAGTTCAACAACTGTGACTTCAAGCTGGCTATTAAACAAAGACTAATAGAACTGGTTGATTCAAGCACCGATCCTTTCTCCTTCACTAAACTCTTTGTTGCTCTGGGTCCGATGGCCAGTCAGGAGATCAGAGAAGGGTACGTATCTTTATGAGTGGAGTCAGTGTAACCCTTTGCAGCAATTCTTGAGTCTCACGGGTCTCCACTGTGTTTTCATCCCTCTCAGGTTGGAGAACACTGCCCTCCTGTTGGCGGATGAGCTCAACGCACAGCAGGCTCTGGTTGTAGCTGAAGCTCTAGAAGAGACTGAGAGCAGGAATCTTAGCTTGCTGAACAAGTGAGTTCATATCTCTGCCATACAGCATCTGCATAGCTTAAGAAGTGGAGCCAGTGTATCGGCCAATATCAACTTATTGCAGATATATCAGGATTACCATACATGTCAGCTCAAAAGTTATAAGAAATTGCAGTACAGGATTGACAAAAACATTTTTCAGGTAGAGATTGAATGTTCATTCTTGACCTTGGAAACAGGCCCATTTAGGAGCTCTTGTGGTGCTTTCGATCGACACGACACTGGGCAACTACATCTGCCGAGGAAGATCATGTGACACACATGATCTTCCTCGGCAGATGTAGTTGCCCAGTTGTCATGGGATTGTAGATGTACAAATTTCGATTTTTCTGAGCCGTTTAAGGACTTCTTGCCCATGTTTTGTTTTTTGTCTTAAAAGTTGAGACTGAAAATTTATTCTTGACCTTGAAAACAGCAGTTGACAAAATCTCACCAGTGTCTCCATTACGTTGTTTGAGTTTTGTTTTTCAATTGTAAAATCTCATATCTTGTTCAAAATTCTTTGAAAATCTAATTTAAGGGATCCTTATCATAACATTGTATTTTATTTAGTGTGTTTATGTAAAAAGTCAAATCTCCACCATTACATTGAAATATTTATTAAATATTTTGTATTATTACTAAATTATTTTCCAGAATTGCATCAGTAATCCAAAGGAACCTTCAATTCTACAAGCCAGTGGAGGTGGCCAGAATCACTCAAGCCCTTTTCCTGTTGCAATACCAGAACCCCGAACTCTTCACCAAACTAAGAAACATTTTGGTCAAGTAAGTGTTTATTTGAGCTAAGGAGTCAATTTTGCTTCACACTTTGATTGACGAAAACGCCGACTGAAAACACTTTTATCCCGCAGCTTTTTGCAGCGCAGTGTCTTCCCCAACGAAGTGACCATGCTGACTCGTGTTCTGTCCATGCTGCCCTGCCCACGACTTGACAAGGGCGTGATCTCACGGGTGGATGCAGTGGTGGCCCAGTGCAATCTGAAAAACCTCAACACCATTTCTTTTGCCGTTGCCAAGTGGGTACGTAACGATCCCTCCTACCGCCACAACACTCCCAGCAAGTACGTCCGTCTGCTGCAGACCCTGAACCGCTGCGGGCACGATAGGCTGCAAATGGCTGACCGGCTGGACTTGATGCTGGAGGAGATCAAGTACATTTCGGGAGAGTGGTTTGAGGAAATGCTGGTCGAAGAGACGATGGTCACACTGCAGAGGATGATTGACCAAATAAACTGGACCAATGTGCCTGAGTTGGCGTTCTTCTTATCCAGGATAAGTCACATCTGCCCTCCCCTGATGGACCGCATCGCCAGTGTGGCCATTAAAGACATTGACAAGGTGCTCTAAGAGACATCACAGTATGTTAAGCCTGGAATAATTAAATTAATTAAATATATATTAACTGTACTTCTCCTGTATCATTTTTAAGATTCACTACTCGGCAACACATGCTACCCTGCTACCCTTCTCTGTCCTGAATTATGATCCTGCACAAGCAGACGAGTTGTACGATGTTTGTATTCAGCACATCACTCCTCATATCAGTAAGTGGATCAGTTTACACATTTTGTTTTCTTATTTTAAGCTTACAGTAACACCTTTCTCTGTTTATAGGCTCCTTTGACCCACATCTGCTAGTTCTCCTGGCGTTCTCTTTGGCTGTGACTGACCGTTTTCCAGAGAAACTAGTGAGAGAAATCTTCAGTATAGACTTTCTGGGAAAGCTGGATGCCCAACTAGAAAGTATGTCCCCACTTTGCTTTGCAGTTGTGTTTTAAAATATAATTGTTAATGTGCATCGGTAGCAAAATATTATATCTGGAGATGTAAATACTTCACACTTGTTCAATAGGACTAATGTAACTGTTCTCCTTACTTCTTACAGCTCTGCCTGATACCCTCAACATGCGGATCAGACTGTGCCTCATGGATTTCAATCGCGCTGTGTGTCTCGGGTGTCCTGAGTTTCAGGTGCCATGGTTTCATGAACGCTACTGCCAGAAGCTGCAAAAGAAAGGTAGAAAGATGCACAGAGAAATGATTGTCAGTTTTAGGTTTTTTTTTTTAAATGGAATTCAAATACATCTATACTTAATTGGCTGTCATGATGTTTTTCAGGGAATAGCACTCAGTACGTCAGTCCTGCGCAACAGCAAATCCACAAAATGCTGGGTGAAGTTCTTGGTGGCATTAACTGTGTTCGAGTAGCTGTTGTCACTCCATATCATTACACCGTAGGTGAGTAATATTAGGTAGTTTACCATCCAGTATAAAACACTAATTTGATGATATTTTATTGCACCTTTTCTATTCTATTCTGAAAAAGGAAAAAAGAAGCTATGGGTAGCCCCTATACTTGCAATGTATCAAGTCAATTTATATGTATAAATTTAAATGTGTAACTCCTAAACACAAGCCTGAAGGTGCGGTCACATTTGATTTTCATTCAATGAAAATTTCCCTGCCCCAAAAAAGGACGTGATGTCACGTTTCTGATGCTGGTAATAAATAAATATTGATCAGAGCGATCACAAACTATAAACAATGTATATAGCCGACTGGAGATCGCACCAAAACAGGGAACACAGGCTTGAATTCGGTCATCGTAGGGCTTCAACATAAATGAATGGGAAACGGGAGTGAATATTTGTTGGACAGAAGTTTAACATGATCACGTTTTGCCTTTTCAGACTTTGAATGCATACTGGACAAACGCCTGCAGCCGCTGCCCTACAGCGAACCTACCACGCTGCAGATCTCAGAGAGAGGAAAGGTTCACTGGGGGACAAGCTCACTGGAAAACACCAGGGATGAGATGCCACCTGGAGCTCAGCGGTAAGGGAAATATGTGAGTATTAAAGATGAGTAATGAGACCACTCAGAAATGAAATATGTTTGACATTCTGCTTTTACATATCACTCAGCGTTGCTGTGGACTTTCTTGATTCAAAGTCCTTCTGCAGGAATTCTCACCACATGAAAGGTGAAGCTCTGATGAGAAAAAGACACCTGGAAATGTTGGGATACTGTGTGGTTCAGGTGAGAAAACATAATTTAAGATTGCATGTGGTATTGCACACCTCTTAAATCATATAGTGATATTACAAAAGACACTCAGACCGTGAAATAATTTGTGTTTTACAGATCCCTCACTTTGAATGGAACTCTATGGAGCTCTCAACACAGGACGCCTGGAAGGAATATCTAAAGAAGAAAATATTTAGAGAGCTTTCTTCATGAGGGCCTTCTTTATTGAATAATGAACATAACGTTACAGTCAATACTGAGCTTTGAGTTTGGGTTTAAGAACCCTAACCCAACAACTGAACTGTTTTAAAAACATTGTTAATATACATCAAGTGCTCCTTATTTTTAGTCATTGAGCGTAAAGTTGATATGAATCTACCTCATTCATGTTAAGTGAGATTGTGTATTATGTGCTTTTGCATGAAAATTAGTATTTTTAAATAAAATGTAAAGCTTCTTGGGATATTGTCAGTGTTGCTCAACAAACTGAATTAATTTGTATGTTTTACATCATTTCTTACAACGGAAGATTAAGGGTATGGAATTTGACACTTTTGGCTATCATGCATTTTGCTTGCAAATAACAGTTAACAACAGCTGGGAAGTCAACATGGTGAGCCTCAGCAGGTTTAAAATGACCAGAACATCAGCTCATACATCTCTCCTTTCTTGGTTAGTATTGTATACTAATTCACACAAACCTTTAAACAGGGACTGTAAAGCTTCCATTTCCAGATTAACAGAAGAAAACATTCATTTCTATGCAAACCTTTAAAGGTTAACAGTAAAATGCTAACTTAATGGGTGGAAGTGGGGTGGTGGGAAATCCTCAACAAGTGATGTGTTGTAGAAGATAAGAATCAACAATAATGTCTGGTCCAAACAACAGTGACTATTCAAGTTTAGACACTAATGACTAATGAAAAATCAGCCAATTAAAACCTTGATACATTTTATTAAAACACACAGAACATGCAAAGAGGACGTGTCTGATATGTTCAAATATTAAATGACAACAATGAGCCATTAAATAAGAGCATGTACATAATATTGTTGCCTACAGCAGTAAAGTGAAAGTCCCTTGTTTGTCCCCGGACTGTTGTTACAGTTTTGGCATTCTGGCTGCATTCAGACGCATGGACACACAGGAGGCTCCGGCTGCATAACGCATCTCTTTAATCATGCCAGTCCATTGTTTCTTGTCATCTTCATACCTGGTAAGACAGTTCAAACATTTTACTATAATACACTGCAAGAAGACACACATATATTCTAAAATATAATGCAACAAAATCAACACATACTGCCAAATGTCAATGATTTCACTGGGTGCACACTCCTTGTCTTCGTTCTCCATCATGGCGAAGCCTCCTACAGCGTACAACAGCCCTCCACAGCTGACCAGGTTAACTGAACTCCTCTCCTGGGGAAACTCTGTGAAGGGTGACCACCTGCAACAAGGTGCACTCAGCTGCATTAGTGTGATATCTCAGTGTTTTTGTTTTTTTCTCAGCAAGAGTTCCTTGACTTTTTATTTTTGATATGGATTTAAAGCAGTGGTTCTTAACCTGGGGGTTGGAACCCCATAAGGGTTCACAAGATAATTAAAGAAATAAGAAAGAAAACATACACTGTATATCTGTTAAACAAATTATGCTAAATATTCTTTTTCTCTTTAAGACTCCAAAATCCTTCAAATGAAGCAATCTGAGGATGACAAACCACACTTGGTTCAGGGGTTGCAAGATAATTAAAGGAAAACTTATATTGTATATCTGTTAAACAAATATAATTATAATTATAATTTTTTCCCTTCCTTCTTTTTTTTCTGGGTGCTTTCTCCTCTGAATGAAGCATGAGGATGAAAAAACAATATTTGGTTTAACTGAGACGAGGGGCTGCAAACCGAAAAGGTTGGGAACCACTGATTTAGAGCATCCAAATATAGAAAAAAGCTGCAACATTTTATGATTATTTCACTGAAACTTCCTTTGAACATGGTTAAGTTATATTTTAAAATGAAAATGGCATATAATAACTTGCAATCTGAATAGCCTATTATTTGTATTGCAGCATGATTTTTTTTTTCTACAAAGAAAAGTATGAACACAAACACAGCCATGCACAACACTTTGCGGGGCCTTATACGAATTACAATAAAAGAAGCACATACTTGTTGGTTCCAAAGTCATAGGTTTCACATGCAGCTGTGAGGCCTTCTTCATTGACTCCCCCAGCGACAACAATCTTCCCGTTGTGGATAACTGCGGCAAACATCGATCTGGGTGTCTTCATGGAAGCCACCTCCTTCCACTCTGACTTCTTGTGATTGTATGCAAACATCTTATTGGTTGCTTTACTTTACCAGTGAAACAAAACGATTTCCAACAAGGGTTAATGTCATGTGAAAATCATATTTTAACTTTATATATAAAATGTTTTGGCACTGCAATCTTACTTATCGTCTGTTTTCCCTCCAATACAGTACACCAGCCCGTTCTCTGACACCACACAGTGGCCGTGGATTTTCAAGGGCAACTTTTTTGTTTCAGTCCACTTCATTTTTCTAAAAAAGGGCAGATAATGTGCTCAACAGTAAATACACACATCAGTGCTTTCAATAAGAAAAATCTGCTGAATGAGCATATCCAAATGGTTGGTGTACTGAACTTACTCGGTGTCATAGCACAGAACGCTGTCATGAGACTCATTGGACTGTAAATCTTTTCCTGCCACAACAAAGATGAGATTTTCAAATTCCCCCGTGGCAAACAAACACCTGGGGGAGGGCATGGGTGGCAGAGCAATCCATTCAGCAGTGAGACTGTCCAACTGAAAGACACACAAGATTTTAAAAAACAAAATGAGGGAATTGTTTTGGATATGTTCAGTACATCTACAATGTCAATGAAATGTTTATACCTGGTAGAGGTAACACTGCAAAGGGTTTTCTTTGTCCTCTTCATCTACAAACAGTCCTCCCAACACATACAGATTGTTCTTCTTTGATATCAGACTGACGTGGTTTCGGGGGATCTGCTCTGCCATTGCAGCAAGAAAACATTCATTCTGCTTGGCGTCGTAGGCCACGGCAGCAGTGTCATTGATCATCAGAACCATGTCTTTGGCGTACATGCCATATCTGCGGTCATCGTTCAGATAGCCGGGCAACTTCTCCTCCTCATCATCTTGTTCCTTTTTCCTCTCGGGCAGCTTCCCTGTGAAGGCTTCCTTTATGACTTTGATTTTTTTGAGAAGCTCAGGGTCAGTCTTAATGAGGTCATCCTTCTCCACCTTTTCCTTGAAGTACTTCTCCGGGAGTAAACGGAAACGAATGCACTCAAAGGCCTCTTCTAAGGATTTCATGCGCTTCTCTTTGTCTTTCCTGATCCACCTCATGAGGGTCTCAAACACTGTCTCCTCTTTTTCTACATTCAATGCATCCGCTCCAATAACGGCAAAGAGTTCAGGTGGAGCAAGCTCTAGGAAATCCTCATCCGTGGCTATGGTCTCAAACCGATCTGCAATGTAATCTCGAGCTGCCATTGCCAGTCTGGCACAGTTCAGCATCAGTCCCAGCCTATAGATGGCAAGGCAGTTTTTCTTTGACAGCTTCTTCTGGAGATAATTCACACAAACCGTGAACACTGAGGGGACCTGGAAGCGATTGGCAATGGCCAAAATATCCTGCACATTGTTGTCGTTGATGTCAATCTCTGCTGAGTACATGTAATTTACGATCGCCTCCATAACATTGGGATCCAGGTTCTCTAGAACAACCTCCTTTTTGTCAGCCTCCTTGCCGTCTGCTGAGAAGTACAGCTCCCGGAAATAAGGACTGCAGGCTGCCAGAATGAGCCGATGGCAGGGTATGCTTCTGTCTCCAATCTTTAGGACACAGTCAATCAACTTATTCTCATTCAGAAGCTCTTTGAGTCCATCCTGCAGCAAAGTGGTTTGAAACAGATGGAGATCTTCCCTCAAGCCTTGGGGATCCATTCTTTCAGGAGAGGAAGTGGGGCAGTTCACGACAGACTGTCCTAGCTGGTGAAGAAAGAGAACTATAGGCAGCCAGGTCTGAAGCCACTTCAATATAACTGTGCCCCTCTAAATATAGCCAACCACCCCATCCATGAAGAATTCAGCTTGGCCAAATCGGAGAGCTCACACAGCTGTCATAGAGTAAAAACAACTGTGGAGCCTTGTCACCCTAGCGATTAATAACAACATTGTTGCATGGCCACACAGAAATAACCTATGATATTCTCATTTCTTTCAGTCTAATTCGGTGAATATATAGTTTTACAAGAAAAACAGCAAAACACACATTTTAAAACACCAAACACTTCACACAATGGCAGGACTATTTGTTCCTGTCCTGTTACTGTTTTATGTGTTCACAGATATGGTTGGCATTTACTACAGTCATGTGTGTTCTAGGGACATCTCCACGTGGAGTGAATCACAATTTACTGATAGTAATCACCACTTCAGTATTTGTGTTTGACACATCCACAGGGGGAGTAAACAAGTAGACAGGGTCAGTGAACAGCTGCTGCCACAGGAGGTGACAGTTTGTCCTCTTTTTAGATTTTTAAAATACTTTAGTGCCTTGCGCAGTTATGCATTTAGCCTGAGATCATTGTGTTCTTCCCACATACAAATGAATTGTATTTGAGATACATTACAAACCTACTGCATTAATGTTATTGAAAGGTTAAAAAATGCACTCTCCAACATCTATTTAAAGACATTTATTAACTTTAAACAATACAAACTGCCTTATATTTCACATTCTATTCACTACAAGAATGTTTTGTACAAATATCCCCACAATAAATATGTCATACATGTGATTTAGCGTTTTCTTTTTATGAAAAAGTATCTATGAATAAAATTTACAACTTTTACCTGACCTATAAATAAATATACCGTTGCCTATAATCACAATATGTACATAGAGCACATACAATACATGTTTCATATTATTCAGCCCATGACTTCCCACAGTCCTTGAAGTGTGAAGCCATCCTTTAGCTTTTCAATGGCGAGACCCAGCTCCTCAGAGAAAACTGGCTCACGGTCTTGTTGCTTTGGAAAAGCCCAAAAGATGTTATATACATAACAACAACAACAACAACAACATATTTTACAGTTATAGCTGGTGATCAAATAAATTGCAAGACTTTACCTTATTTCCATCAGCAAAGTAAGCCTGTGGGCAAGCAACGCATACAATCATACATTTAATCAAAATAACTGGGACATGTTGTCTGTAATGATAGGTTATTGTTGTCTGATGAGCACCACTCCATACAAACATGAGCACTAGGCAACGTAAATTCATGTTTGTTCATTATGCTGAAGGGCATTAGCTAACAGCTATTCTGAGAGTCTGAAAACTAAACCATTGACTCCCAGAGGAGAGATGAGAGTAAGGGTGGCACACTCACAGTGAAAGCATCAGTCTGCTCATCGGGCTCAATTTCCACGTCATCTGGAGGCTGTTCCACTGTGAGTTCTTCCAACGGCTGGGGCTGAAATCAGTGTTAGGACAAACAGCGCTATGACAACAGGATCAGCTGAGCTGCTGAAAAAGCAAGCTACAATGGAGTATTCAAAACATTTACAGGAATGTAGATTTTTTTTTAAAATCAGCAGTTAAAATGACTAATTCACAAATAGACATGTAGAGTATTTTAAAGTTGGTTTGTTTGCAATTTCAACAGTTTACACTTTCTGACATGTTTTAATGTTGAGGTGTTCAGGGTCATTGATTCTAATATTGTGCACAGATTCCTACCTTTTCTTCCATTTCATAGTCCACTCCAAAGATGGGGTTGGCAGAGTACACCTTATGCAATGAGTTGATTTCCTTTAGTGCGTCTTGAAGCTTATCCACAGGGTCAATCTTAAACCCGAGCACATAGCCACCACTCTAAAAAAAAGTATATTTGTGTATTACAGTAACAGAGAAGGAACTCCTATTACTAGTATATAATTATATTGTGATCAGTTGAGGTGAATGTGACTCAAACTGCAGAGAAAAGCAGGTTACCTGGCGTGAACTCTCTATCACCAAAGCCAAGCCAAACTTTGAGTCTCTTATTCTGATAGACCACTTTGAGGGAAAAAAAAAAAAAAGATATAAAATGAAAATAAAATACATACACAGTCTCAAACTGAAAGAGAAACAATACATGAGCAAAACGTACAAACCAACCAAATAACAACCATACAGGGTTCACGTCTAACTGAGGTGCTCCTGAGCACATAATACATAGTGTGTATGTTTGTTATGACAATTTTGGGGACAAGCCCAAGTTATGAATGCTGCTATCTACATTACAGTATCTGGACACACGTATTAGTTGCCATTGAAATGTTTGTGAGGACAACTTTCAAAACATTTTGAGCCACACATTAGCAACAAAAAGGAGGAAAATGGAGAATCCAGTTCATTAGAATCAATCAAAAAGGCAAATATATTTGCAAGAATATATGCACATTTTGCTCAAGTGAGGACTGGATCGGTAAGGTCATTTAGTGTATTGTACTTACAATCTGAAGGTAAGGAATGCTGACATTGAAGCTCTCGTTCATATTGGCGTGCCACACAATCCGAACATTGGTGATAAAGAAGGTTCCAAGGTTACCCTAAAAGAAAGAAAACCAGTCAAGGAAAAGGAACTCGGTTACTCATATTGCAAATGCAAAACTGAAGAAAATCAGACACATTTCAAGCAACAGTACCTGATCACTGGATAAATTCCAAACTCCATTAATTTTATCATACACTTGCTCCCGGGGCAAGAGTCTTAGCTGCTTGTTTTGAATGAGAGCGGCTCGCAATTTCAGGTCCCTGTACATTTTAGATGTCTCATAGGCCCTGTAACAAAACAAAACATTTTAAATTATCTAGTAGGAGATACATTTTATGGAGAATGTAATCAGAAAATTGAACATTCCCTCAGCGTGGTTTTACCTGTGTACAGCAATGACGGAAGTAAAGAGCCGTGGGCTTCCTGGAACCACATTTGTGAAAATGAACTCAAATCTTGTGTTGTTGGACTTTGTCAAGATGTAGAGTGCTTCAGTTTGGCCTCTCAATTTCTGGAAAAGAGCATTCAATTTATAAATGTGCATGTTTATCTGTCTTTACATTTATTATACACCTCATTTATATATATATATATATGTCCACTTTATACAAATATATATGACTCAAAATATTTACTTTAGGTTTACTTACTGAGTTAGCTGTCCTTGTTGTGATGTTAATGATGGAGTTGTAACCCACAGCTGAAAAAAATAACAAATTTGCATTTAGGTTGGCTAGATTTGCATGTACTTGCAAATGTGAGCACTCAAAGTAAAGTCCGACCACACTCAGATCTGTGATATGATTTCTGATAATGGTCGGTTTCTTATTCTGTTTATCAGTATGTTTTTCATGTCATGTATGTCATGCTCATTCACTGAGACACTTTAAAATAAACTTAATTCGACATACGTAATGACATGAAGACATGAGCTTCATTTCACCCAATGGTAAAAAGCTTTTTTTCTATCGGATTATTCTGACATTGATGGCAATGGTGACTCACAAAACCTTTAGATTTAGTTGCAATTTAAGCAAAAATGAAAACTAACTGGAGGGTGCACAGTAAAGTTATTAATCCTACAATGAAAAATGTTTAAATCCTTGAAGATGTCCATATAATACCATTTAATAAGGTAATTTAATGCCATGCATTTCCAAGAGAGGGCAGAAACATTCAGCTGATGGGTTGCTGGTGGAGACAGAATCAAACAATACAATAAATACATGCATTTTACCATGCAGGTGTACTCACACAAATTGACTCTTGGCAGGGCCAAAGAATGCCAAATGATTCTCAGGTTTGTTACTAACAGTCGCCCTGCAAAAAAGTGGACATTATCAGTTATTAGCGGTGACCAGCCATACACAGGTGGCCCAGATAGATTTAACCTCCAAGATAGTTAGCTACCTCGATCTCCGTTGTTTCCTTTCGTGTCTTCTATGGAGTCCAGACAGTCTATTAGTGCTTCTCCTGGACGAGTTTTCATCTGTCTGTGTGATAGATTGACAGACTGATCAGTGACAGATGTAGGGCTGAGGTTTAATTTAGATAAGTGTATCACAGCTGGTTACAGTAATGCAGTATTTAGCTAACAGCTAGTCTACGACATCTTAAATGTGACATAAAGCTACAGTAAAACGGTTTACCACAACAAAATATAAAGCCAAACACAATTATCGGGAAAACCGTGACTCTTAGAACTGGCAGCCGGTGAATTAGCTACTTTATCTGACGCTACCTTTGGTTAGCTGATTAGCGTAGCTGAGCTAACTAACTAGTTTGCACGATGGTGAAATAACACCAAACCATTTCAGTGACGTTAACTTACTGTGCTGTTATGTCGAATCTCACGTCTCTGTCTTCCCAGAGCGCATCTAGAATAGATGCCATGACTGCAGGTTATCACTCCCTCGGGTTAGTTTAGTAAAGTTTACTAGCTATGCTACCTACCGTTGGTTTACTAGCTAGCTAAACGTTAGACTGGCTAATCTGAAGCGTCATAATCACCGTGGCAACAGACGGCAAGGCAAGGGGACAAGACCGTGGACCTGTTTAGCATAAAAGCAAAAATAGTGTCTATACATTTTTGATAGCAGTGAAAAGCTAACAATATTTATCACCAATTACTAAAAAACATATTTAGGCCGCTAACCGACCGTATCTTCTGTTAGTAAATAAATGCATTTAATAATAAGCTTAATAAACACACACAAAAAAGGCAACCACCATTATTTTATATTTTATTATTAAAAACATACAAATCATTTACTCAGATATACACACACTGCCCAAATAGACAGGCCTTTAATGGATGGATTGCAGAAAGCCTCAATCTTCATCACAAGCTGACATTTGCAATAGACCTCTGAAAGCAGTACCCAGACAGAAATGACCCTCTATTACAGCTGCCAGTTATAACTCGAATGAACACATTGAAATAACAACAAATAGGACGCACGCAAAAGGACTCAGCGTGTTTAAGCAAATCATATTAACACAAGGTAAACACACATCTTATTATTGCTGTCTTGCTAGAAATATATTCAGTTTATGTAAAGTATGTGGCTCATAGAGGTATAAGAATGATCTACAGGTTAATTTTAATTAATTATAATTAATTGTAATAACATTTCTGTAGTTGTCATTTTAAATCCAGGACAAGCAAGTCCTGAATAAAGGATTTCTTCTGGTGTATCGAGCACAATACAATTTCTTTGAGGTAATAAAGTCTGTTAAGTTAATCTTAATTAAGTCAGTCAGTCATTCATTGGTGCTGAAACAGCAACATGTCTAGTTTTTTCAGGATTTGATTAAATTATTCACTTTTTAGCACTGTTTTACCGTTTGATCAAATGCATTTATGTGTGAGGACAAAGGTGTTAGAAAAGTGCATAAAAGTTTCTGAACACAACTGACAGAACGCATCATTAAAATAACAAACTGCAGATTGTAGAGCAGTAAAGTCCACTTTCTGATGGCTTCTTCTCCTTTTATCCTGCTGGAGGACAAGACAGTATAATATTCAGACGAGAAAAATAAAAAAAGAATGCGAACATTTGCCATTAAAAATCTACAAAAGTTACCTGTTCTGAATAGAACACAAATCTTCTTGCATTCATCTTCTGTTTTGTAACGGTTGTCATTTCCACCGCAGCCTCCGTACCAAAACTGTGCACAGGCATTGGCCTGCCTGTCATAGTACCAGTGGATGCTATAGTTTCGGCAGGTGCCTTGGTCCAAGCTGAGGTTACAGCGGGGATCAAGAAGAGGGGCCTCTGAAGAAGAAATGGTGTGTGAGATGCACATTTCCAAATAAGATTTATGTACTCAATGAGATTAGGCCTTTTTCACACCAGATACCTTGACTGTCATAGTGGGAAAAGCACAGGTGTTGCAGTAAGTCGTGACAGTGAGACAGCATGCACAACACTAGGACCATGAAACCAAAGCAGCTGAAAGCAATGCAGCAATCATTAATTTTATTATTTACACCTCTGATTTTCCTACTGTGACATGTCAAAATGGCCTCTGTGAAAAAGGCCTGTTGCAGTACTCACCTTCAGGCAGGACTGGACTCACCACGGGCTGCAACGGAATAGAGTTTAAAGATGAATCTGAGCCCAGTGTTGACGAAAATGTTGCAGATGAGGATGAAGATGTAGACGATGATGAAGATGATAAGACCGCCCCACTGGAGATGGAGCTTTCTCTCATAGGAGATAAAAATGTTTTGTTGACTACCGCTACAGTATTGCCACCCCGCGCATGGGCTCTCAAGTCTAAATCTTCACCATCATCATCTTCCACCACCTAGAGTAAGACGACAACATAAAAATGTGTCAGTATTGTGATGAATTCTGTACCAACAGAAAAGAAAATTACATACAACAGTATATTTTAATAAAAACAATACAGAATGACTTCTAAGCAAAGACCTGAACAGGGAGAGGATCAGCACTGATGGGCAGTGTGAAAGTGTCTCCACGGCCTCGGCTGTTGGTGCGTCTCTGATTTTGGATCTCCTCTTGGTAATTGTAACCATTCCCGTTGTTCCCATATCCATTGTTTCCATATGCATAACCATTATTGCCATAGCCACTATATCCATTGGTATTCTCTCCATGTCCATTGTTTCCATTAACACCATTCCTGTGCCCATTGTTGCCGTTCCAGTGGCCATTTGTAATGTGATTGTAAATAAGGGCGCCATTTTCATCTTCACAGAACTGGCTGACGAGTTTAGACTCCAGTGCTGAAAAGAGAAATTAAGAAATAAGTTAACTTTAGGCACTTTACAACCTCTCAGCTGAAAGCAATTGTAGCTATATATTTTAATGAACCCACTGCTGAAGGCATGATATTTACAACGTCTGACTGTGACTATCACCTGGTAGAGTATTGAAGTCATCAATAAGGTACATATGTTCACTGTCGGGGTCAGAGGCAATGAGGTTGAGCTCTCGCAGGAACTCAGCCTGCGTAAGATCAGAAGAATTGACAATCCCCAGGGCGTACATCTCGATGTTTGCAGCATGAGCTTCCCTCACAGCTATGTCAAGTTTGACAGGCTCTCGTTTGTCAGTTTGACCGTCAGTGATGACGATGGCTACTTTTCTGACTCCAGTCCGAGCGCTGAAGAAAGCCTCCTGAGTCGCCTTTCTGATGGCGGTGCCAGTGTAGGTGCCCTCACCCATATAAGGCATTTTTCTGATTGCCTGCTTAACGTCCTGTTTGCTCATGTAGCTAGCCAAGTTGAATTCCAAATGGACATCCAGACTGTAGAGGACCAGTCCGATTCTGGTGGCATTGCGTCCAACTGTGGTCCGGTCCACCAACCTGGTGACAAAGTCCTTGATGATTTCAAAGTTCTCGGGGCCGACGCTCTCTGAGCTGTCGATGACGAACACAAGCTCCATTGGCCTTTCTTTGCACTTGATGCCACATCCTGACAATGAAATGAAACACCATCACTACTTGATTACTGTCCTATACTCTGCTTTACCTAATGATAGTTTTAAAGCTGCAATAAGCAATATTTTTATTGTTAAAATGGATCAATTAATTATGTGCAATGTGGAAGGTGTTCAGGTGCTTACAGTGATGAACTTACAGAGAATTGGATGGTAAATGGTAAATGGACTTTTACTTATATAGCGCTTTTCAACCATTGAAACGGTTTCCAAAGTGCTGTACAGTAATCTAAGCTTTTAACAGTAGTCTAATTCACCCAATCACACACACATTCACACACCAATGGGGACACAGCTGCCATGCTGGCCTCCACCGGGGGCAACTTAGGGTTCAGTGTCTTGCCCAAGGACACTTCGACATGTGGACAGGAGGAGCTGGGATCGAACCACCAACCCTCGGGTTGATGGACAACCACACTACCCACTGTACCATAGAATTATCATCCGACTCTGCAGCTCCCCTCAGCTCTATAATGTCTTTTAGCATCTTTCAGCTCATTGTTTTGATTTTGATATATCAGGCCTCATTGCACATTATACATTGCCATATGCTTTGCCTTTAGATACCAGCTACTTATTCACGGTTATACCAATAAACTAGACTTGGCTTGTAGTCTTACCGCAGATTTCTTTGATCAGCTTAATAATGTCTTCTCTCTGAAAAATATGAGAACATTTACATTAGTACAAAATCACTATAATGCACTGAATGTTCAAACATTAGTTGAATTGATGAACTTACTGTCAGGCCTGGTTCTCCTTTTGCTCCCGGCCTCCCCTGGGACATGAGAAAAGTTTAAAACAATATCACTGTTTCCATAGCGTGTTATTGATAATAGTTCTATCTCAATCTAATAGGATTGTGATGTAGATTAAGGTGATGGATATGATGATGATTATTATTATGTAATATTTAATTACTATCAAACAACTAATGTGTTTGACAGTACACATGTTCTCATATACTGCACATACACTTCTTTAAACTATTCTAGATTATGAGAGGTACAGTATCTAGTCTAGCAGAGGCTTTGTAACACTTATTTCTCAGTTTAGATAGCTAATTCTAACTTGAATTAAAAAGGCCATCCCAAGAAAACATGCCCCACAGTAACTTTAATGGGCTCCCACATGCTAATTATTAGCAGTTTTTCCTATGGTTAATCTCATTTGTCCAGGTAGTACAATGTCAAGTCAAAAAGATATCGTCAATTCAGAGCTTTTGTATGAGTGATGAAACATCTTGAGCTCCACAACTACAGGCCAGTATGTATCTTCATTGAGACTTAACATTGGCAGTTTGATTATTTATTTGAGTTAGTGGAGAATAACATCTGTTTTGCTTACCCCTTCACCAGGGATTCCAGGATCTCCCAAGTCTCCTTTCGTCCCTTTCATTCCCCTCTCACCCTGTAATCCACGATCACCCTGTAACAAGGGAGGAGTAATTCATCCGTCAGAGACCAGTTCATCAGATATCAATAAAATGTTTAAAAGATATGTGCAAATCCATCACCTTAGCTCCAGGAAATCCATCTCCTTGAGGCCCTCTAGGCCCAGTCATACCTTGAGATCCTGGCTCACCCTGAAATTAGATTTTAGTTTTAATGAATCACACTGGAGCGTTCCACACTCTCGGTTGATCATAAATTATTATGTTTTATCCTGCAGCTAGTTTGTCAGGCAGTTCTATTGAGTAACATGTCAGCACCAATTAAGTACAACATATTACTTCACTGTTGTGTACAAATGTGAATAAATCCTGATTATGAAGAGCTTGGTAAGTGCTTGAAAGACAGCACTTATGCAAAACAGTGGTAACATTTACCTTTGGGCCTTGAATACCCACTCCTGGAGGTCCAGTTGGACCAGGAGGTCCTGACCTCCCAACATTACCCTTAAAACAGATGTTTAAAAGTAATCAGACCAGTGGAATATGAAGAAAATAACCTTCAAATTTACATATAGTAAATAATCATAGTACAACTAGCTTGAATACTAATTATAATTAGATCAAGGTGTTTGTTAGATCCTTTTTCTTACAGGTGGTCCTTTTAAGCCCTCTCCAGGTGGGCCGGGCAGACCTGGCAATCCTCTAAAACCAATGTCACCCTGAAACAGACATGAAATTATCAAATGCACTGTGAGCATCTCCATACATACACACACGCAAAAAAACAAACAAACCAAAAAACATGTAGACACAAACCTTGGGACCGGGAATTCCTATTCCTTCTAGGCCCGGCTCGCCCGGTAAGCCTGGCATGCCTGGAGGACCCTAAAATAAGCACATAAATTAGTTTAGACCATGCCAACTTGCTCAGGATTTTAGTATGTGCCATATGTTGATAATACAAACCACAGGGCCCGGTATGCCATCGCCTTTTGGACCAATTGGACCTGGTAAACCCAGATGACCACGATCACCCTGGTTAAACAAAATTTAGTGATGAAGACCAACAACATGCTGATTAGAACAATGTTTAATAAATGTTTAAAAAAAAAAAAAGACAGTGTGTACCTTTGGACCAGGTAATCCATGACCTGTTTCCCCAACAGGACCTGGGGGACCAGCAGGGCCTGCATCACCCTGGAGACAATAAAGTTACACCAATGAATAGAGGCAACAGTTTGATGCATTGCATCACATCAGACTCTATCTGGCAGTTCTTCTGGCTGCCTACTTCTTGTCTATGTCTGTGCCAAGATCTGAGACAGTTTGATGATACGTCTTTATTTATTTACCTTTGGACCTGATATGGACCTTCCTGGCAGCCCTGGTATGCCCTGCCGGCCTGGTATCCCACGTTCACCCTGAAGGGTGAGAGTTGGCAAGAGACTTAAGATCCAATTCATGCTTCAACAATACTTGTGCTGCAGAGGACTTGTTTTTTGGCTCTATTCAAAGGTTCTTCAACAGCAAGTTACTCATCATACAATACATTTAAAGAGGCTGCTTATATTATTTCATCACATAAGCTATCACACCACAATAAAATACTTGTCCGTTAATTCTTACCTTTGGCCCAGAGGGTCCGGAGATCCCAGCAGGCCCATGCAACCCACGGACGCCCCTCAGACCCTGGTCACCCTGGGAGGGATTACAGCACGCATCATCTGATTAACATTTGTTGTCATATAAATTCTGAGCTAGACAAGGATATACAGTATAATCTAAAGCATACCTTCTCCCCTTGAGTGCCAATTCCTTGTGCTCCCTCAGGACCTCTTAAACCAGGTAAACCAGACTCCCCCTAAGAGAGGAAAGGTAGATGAGACATAGAAACAATCCTTTTTTAAACCCTCAGCTGCGACAAATCATTCTGGAAACAAAGGAAAGGAAGGTAGAGTACAAATATGACTAGGAAATTGGGATATCAATTGGAAGTTTTCCACAGAATTGGCATAATGTTCTTAACCTTCTGCCCTGGAGCTCCATCCTCTCCTGGAAGACCATGCAGGCCACTGGCACCCACTGATCCAGGCTCTCCCTGCAACGATAGAATAGTATTATTTGATGTTTTGATGGATTCAGAACATTGGCACTCCCCATATGCTAATAAAGACCATAGCTAAATTGACCTGGTTGATTCAGGACATGCGTTGTCTTACCTTTGGACCAGGCTCACCAATGCCTCTCTCTCCTGGAGCTCCCTGCTCTCCTGGTAAACCTTGGTCTCCCTAGAAACAGAAATAGCATGAGGACATAGGTAATAATAAAGAAATGTAACAAACCTGTGAGTTCTGAACTTGTTTGGCATGTTGTTTTTCTAGTTTATTGTTTGGCTGTTCATTTAAATTTTGATATTGTACAATATATAAAAGTTAGATCCTGTTTACAATAACAAAAATGATGTTATATCCATATACTAAATCTGAAAATTAAATCAGCAACATTACAACTTTAGAAACTACCCTAAATACTTATATAAATACTAAATACCCTATATACAGTTCAGTTTCTGTCTCTTTCATACTTACAACAAACAACAGGAAACTTGATTGAATGATCAATATATATAGAAAATCTCTTTTGACGCGCCCTGCTTCACAATGAAGTGACAGGACAGTACTGAATTGCAAAGCTATTCAGTACTGGACTCAAATACAGAAACTTGTCTGTATGAGGTGGCATTGTTAAACATTGTGCCAGCTCTCTCTGACCATACAAGTACATACAATCTTGCATTTCATACAGTAGGTGATTTATCAAACCTTAGATCCAGGTAAACCCTCTCCTGGAAGTCCTCTGACTCCTGGTGGACCTCTTGGACCCTCGACTCCCTTAGCAGTAATAAAGGTTAGAGGGCTTTCAGTGTCCAATGTCCTACTACTCTATGTGTGTGACATTGTGAAAATATAGATGAAGACATTTTGCTGACCTTCTCTCCCTGTATGCCCACTCCTGTCAGTCCAGTTGGCCCTGTAAGACCTGGAGGCCCAAGTTCACCCTGGAAGTAAAACACCATTGTCAGTTTAATACATACGTGTCAGACACCCTTGACTACATGTGTGCATACTGTATGTTACCTACTGTATATAATCAATATGTAGCAATAGGGTGTTAATAAAAACTAAACAAAGCCACCAATATAGTGTAGATCTCCACCAAGGTCTGATCATCTTTACAGTTTGACTTTATTTTCACTGTAAACTCTGTACTGAGTAGATGACAGTATAGTAATATAAGGCTATAGGCCTTATAAGTGTGGCACCAGAAGAAAGATCGTACAGAAAAACTAAACACACAAAACTGAATCTTGATGTCATGGGTTCAGCTTCTTCTTAATATATTTTCACATTGTCCGCTCATTATTCACGCCTGTCAGTGCTAACATCTCTTCGTCATTCCCTTCACAACCGTTTCTTTGCCAGATCGTGTATTGTGCTTTATAGCGTTCCAGCCTTAGTTCTGTTTGCGTGCTTCCTAATGATCTCTGCCTGTGTTTTTGGACGTGTTTACCTTCACATACCTGTTTCTGACCTTGTTCATGAACAAAGACCAAGTGAACTAGCTTTTTACCTTACCTGTTCTGCCTCTGCATCCTGCTTTTGGGTCCTCAATACAAATTATACCAGGACTCTTCTCACGTTACTCAGTCTAATGTTCCAAGAAACCATCTTGAAGCCTAGAGGACATTTGGGCTCCCTTATTGATTTCATTAGAGCCTTTGTTTTGTAGACCTGAGTGTCTGCAGTATAATCCTTTTCTTAGATGATAAATTTATAACCCACCCTTTCTCCTTTGATTCCTGCACCCTGCTGTCCCCTTGGCCCCCTCGGTCCAGGGAGCCCTCGATCCCCCTGTGGAACAAAACCAGGTAATCTCTGTCAGTTACATCACAGCCACTTGCCATTGGGTCACAGCCAAGTCTGCATTGTTCTCAGTAAAGAGAGTATGGAAGGAGAGCATGTTGGCTCCTGTTACTCTCTTGTGATTGATAATAAAATGATCCTACACACAAGGAATGGAGCAGTTTTTTTCCTGTCTTCAAGGTGCTTCTTGACTACATTATTTTTTTAACCTTTTCCAGTGCCAGTGAATTATGAAGTGAAGAGGTTGCTGATGGGAGCAACATCCAAGAGTAATGAAAAGCAGGCACGCAGACCCGATCGTACTAACTTTATGTGTGTTTGTGTGTGGGAAGAAGAGAGGGTTTGATCACTTCTGACAGAAGCACTCTGATCCCTTTTTACAAGAGGTAGACGTCAGCAGAGGAGTAAAATCTATAACAGCTAGGAAGTCTGGCACAGGTCAAACAGATGTGTAGTTGCTTGAGGACATTTCCAGTGTTCATTTTCCAAGAGCTTTCTTTAACAAATAAAAGTTGTACTTACATTTCTTTGTATCCTCACCAACCACATAAATATGCTCCTCCCATTGTTAATTTTACCCACATGTTATGTCTTGTGAAAAGGTGTTGATGCAATTCTTTTTACTCTCACTTGGGTATTATAAATTAATCTCACTTATTTGTGGTTAGGTTTTTGCTGATGCACAGTAAGACATGCTGCTTTCAATAATAACCTCCAGGCATATTTTATACTGTAAGCCATATACCATTGCACCCAGTCTTGCATATCTAGTCAAACCCTTGGTTGAATATTTGCAGAGTGTATTATAAAACATATGTCCCATAGTGCAGCATGTTGCAGCACGGGGGGGAAAAATACAGATTTTACAGGCTTAGCACATCAACAACAGAGTGAGTAGTAATGCTCAAGTGAACACCTGAGTTGTGAGTCAGTGAGTTGGAACAGAGTGAAATCTGGTTTTGACAGGTGCAGGCCATGAACTGCAGAATGGCCCAGATATCCAACGTGGTTTTTTTGTTAGTGTGGATCTGAGAGTTTAACCTATTAATTATGCCAGCCACACACATTATTTAACGACAGCTTATGTTTCAGTTTTAGGATCTAGCAACTGATTCATGCCAGTTTTATGTAAGTAGGTTTTGAACTTGGTCAAAATTAAAGAAGCTAGTCATAATGGTAAAGCCTAATTTGGATAGGAAGTAGTAATTATTTATAATTGCTTTTAAACGTGCTATACGGACTATTTACAGTCCCAAATTTTATATTAATATCAGGTTAACCTTTGATATAATTGACAGATAGACAGAGCTTGAAGCCAAAGACAAAATCAAAATCAAAGGATTGGTTCCTTTTCAGCTGGGGACCTTTGTTGCATGTCATCCAGACAGCTCTCTCCCAATGTTTCCTGTCAAATATTTTCCCTATATTTAATAGTCAGACAAAAAACATTGGGAGAAAGCACATCAAAGGATTGATCCATAACATTAGAGAGTGTTAGAGTGCAGCAACGTCTGGTTCTTTAGATATTTACAGACTACTTTAATTTACAGTAATTGTCTGCTTTTTTAGGCTTAAATCGCTTTGCATTGTCCATGTACGCAGTTCCACATATTTACACCTGAGCAGCTTCACTGGGGATTAAGTGCTTTTGCTGCAGAGCACCTTGACAGAGTAATCGATGCAGGGGATGGTGGGGTCTTCTATATTTTAATGGATATCTGTCTCCTCTATTTGATTGAGATGTCCATCCTGGCTAGTGTTCCTGTAGACCACTGTTGACAAGCTCTCTTGAAATGTATATGTGTTCATACATATTGAATCATTTAGACTTGTGGCTGCAAAACCCTGTACAATAGATCAAATTAAGACAGTTCTCTGAAACATTTATCAATATTTTTTAAGCATTTAGGCATTACTTGATGATCAACAAATGACTCATTGTTCATCATAAATTCACCTGTAACTCAAAAGTTATCAGTGTTCAGACTGTAATTTTTATGAAGACTATCTCTTGCTGGTCTAGAAGAGAACATTAGCAAAGCATTGTGATAGGCTATGTTCTAGTTTTGACCTTGACAGTGTTACTATTGTTTTGATGAGTTCTCTGATGATAGACTCAAAATAATACCTTTGGTCCAGGAAACCCCTCGCCATGGGGTCCTTTTCCCCCTTGAACACCTTGTGGTCCTTGAGGTCCCTGTCAATAAAGCCAGAGTGTCCAATGTCACCCAAACAGTGCTCAGGTCAAAGTACCTTTATGTCCTTTCCTCAACAGATCACATTTTCCACTGAAACAAATATAGACATCACAAACACAAAAACATTCATCAATTTGCCATAGCACAGACTCTGTTCCTTCTTCACTTACAGGAAGGCCGGGTTCACCCACTCCAACAGGACCAGGAGGACCTGGTCGGCCCTGGAATCCCATGTCACCCTGCAGATTTATATAGCAATAGTAATTTAATAAGAGAAACCCAAAGAAATGCAGATAGCAAATAAATAATCACAAAGTACAAGAAAATATTTAAAGGATAATCCATAACATCATTTACTTTTGGTCCAGGAAGTCCAATACCAGTTTCCCCCTGAATCCCTGGAGGGCCAGCAGGGCCACGTTCACCCTGTGATCACAAACATAATAACACTTAACACCAGTGTTCACTGGAGCTTACATCTTGTATCAATATAGCAAAAGGACATGAGTCCTGAGCCATTAATTAAGCGTCTTTGTCTTTGATTTATTGTGTAAAAACACTATATTGCACCACTGAAAAGTTCTACCTTATTCAAAACTAAATGTGATTGTATATACACACGCAGACATACACATGCAGATAAGATGCTCCTTTGAAGCTGAAAATAATACTGTAATTCCTTTAGCTGTTGTGTAAATGGGGTAGTAGGTGAGATTTTTTTCTCAGCTTTTTACTACATTACTACTACAAGTTATCATTCCTTGTTTCAGTCATCCTCATTTGATTGTGAGGACTGTGGAGTGAGAGGCACACTTAAATATGTGAATATGGTTTGTCTTACAGGAAGATTTTTTAGTGACCTAACACAAATTATACTACATAGGGACCACCAGGAGTCCTGTTAATCTTCCTACATGTCCTCACATGGCAAGACACTGAGCATAATCTGACTTTCCGTGTATGTTTTTAACTGCAGGACTTGTTAGAGAAGCTGACAATGCTGTAGGCACTTCCTACGTAGTCTGTATTTAGAAACAGGATACAAGTCATTAGGAGAACCTGTAGTGAGACTTCTTGCTGATGGTTCATCCCTATGCTGGTGAATAACAGTAATGATGGGGAAGACTTTGGATCTTTGCCAAATGTTCACACAGGGGTCTATTACCAGACAAACAGGCCTCTGTGCTGCATGGTAAAGACCAGAGTGGTAAAGTTCCAACCTCTTGTTTAAACGAATCATAAAAGGAAATGTAAAGGTCACAGCAGATGTGCACAGTGAGGTAAGTAAAAGTAGTTCAAAAGGGGCTGACCTGCTTTCCCTGAGGGCCCTCTGGTCCAATGTCTCCATGTGGTCCTGGTAACCCCTGGGCAGAAGAAACAGACAGCCATTTAAAAGAAATATCAGGAAACATTTGGATATGTGTGTGTGTGCGCATGTGTGTCAATCTGTACAGATAGGAGGAAATGTTTGACATGATGTGGTGATTTCTGCAGATATTTTCAGTTGTATAAAGATGAATTTCCTCTAGTTTAAGAGTTCACACCCAGTATTCCTAACACATAGATCAGTCCAGTGGGTATTTCTAAGAATACACAACTATGCAAAGTATACTGAGTGCCCCTATCTTTTAAGTTAAAAACATCTCTCGTCTCATTTTTGTCTGCAAAACAATAAAAAAGTTAAATAAATAATAAATAATAAAAAGTGTTAACTGTCCAAGACAAGCTCTATGAACACACAAATTGTATATTTTACTTCTAAAATATTACTGACCTGGAGACCTCTAAGTCCTCTTGTTCCAACTGAACCCTCAGGACCCTGAAGCGCATAGGGAAGAGAAATACCATGAGACCAAACAGTATGTATATATATATACATATATATATTATTCAAGTAGGAATTATCCAACTGAAAACATAATATTCAGTATGTGTAGCATCAGCAGTGCTGTCGTACCCTGTCTCCTTTCATTCCTGGAGTGCCACACTCACCCCTCTCACCCTGTGTAGAAATTACAATTGCACAGGCTTGAATTGTTTCCAACAAAATAAAATGTTATCACTGACATTCATCTAAACCACCTACCTTCTCTCCTTTGTAACCCGGTTTTCCCTGCAAATAAAATGAATGGGATGTTACGTGTGAACAAACTACAGAGACAATAATTAATATTTTCTTAACTTTGGTCATGAATGGTGGCATTTACCTCAGCACCCTCTCTCCCGGGTAGACCACTTAGTCCTGCCTCACCCTGGTATCACAGAAAGTACACTGACTCATTATATCACTGAACAAGAGTTTATCAAAGCTACTGTAAAATAAATACCTTAACACAGAATAAACAGTCTGAAATTGCAGGCATAAACAGGTAACAACAACATTAATGGACTAATAACACATTTTAAAATAAATACGTATAAGCCTATAAGCCTCAAACACAAAATGAATTTGAGAAAAGTAATGAGTCGATGTTGAATAAATTAGGTGTTTATGATTATTCATAATTTTTCAATCATATCCTAATCATTTCTAACATATTAGTATTTCATGACAATTCAATATAAACAACAAATGCTTAGGATACAAAAAGTTGTACGAGCACAGTACAAAGAAACACAAGCGATAAAATGGACCGAATATAAGAAGTTGTGTAGTCAGATTAACATTTGTGTAGACACAAACACTAAGGTTAAAAGATGACTTTAAAAATGCCATTAGAAGGGGTGTGAGGGTAAACTATAAAACAGACTTGGTGCAGCAATGGCATATGCTCAATCACTCAGGTGTGGAGGTGGAGGTGGTCTGAAATATAAATGGGTGCCACAATGTGCAGTGCTTAAAAAACAAATGAAAGGACCTTAAATCTATTTGATTGGAATCCAGTGAAGGAAGGCTAATACAGGCTGCTATGGCTGACTGACTAACACACACAATTGTTTTCAACAGCCAAAATGTAAAGAAATAAAAGCATTGTCTTGATCCTTAAATGTAATAAAACATTTTCATTTTGAAATAGCACTTGTCAGTGTCAGTGTGACAGTGATAAGTGTTTTCTAAAAATAGAACCCAGTGGGAGCATCTAATGAGAATGAAATAGGGCCTAAAATTGAACCTTGTGGTACTCCACAGGAGATGGGTGAAGAGAGAGAAGAAAAGTTGTACTGTTATACAAGTGATAACAGAAACTGTTCTGTATAAGTAAGAGGCAAACAACTGCAAAGCATGAACTTAAATGTTATTTGTAATCACAGATAGTAACGTCAGTTAGGTGCATTACACGAGTGTCTGAGTTTGCTTTTAGTATACATTTCTTCAATATCTTATTTCTTCAAGAGCACTACAGAGCTTATTTCTTGGGTACATCCTAATACTTAGCCATTGAACAGATCACTATCCTTTTGGATTTGAATAAATGATGTATTGATACAGATGATGGTTTCTTTATCCTTATGAAGTCTTGGAAAAGTTCCATGTGCAGCACAGCAGGTCATGTTTTATTTGATAAGCACAAATATTTTATGTCTTAAAAATAAAACACAAATATTTAACTAATGTCATTACTAAAAATGTATACATCTGTCACATATTATTAGTATATAAATGATAATCATAGATAATAATTAACCAGTCATACATTCTATATGAACCACCATAATTTACAGATACTGAATGACCAAGTTCAGGACAATTTTTTCTAAATTTGAAATATAGAATTTAGGTGTGGAGCACTCAGGAAGTATTATGTAACTAACTCCTGAAAGAGCCCACCAGCTAAGAAATTCATAGTTCATATGTCCGTCAAAAAGCACGCACCTTATGCCCTTTAAGCCCTGAGGCTCCATCATCTCCGGGGCGACCTTTTTTCCCCTGGAGAATGAACAAAGTCAGAGTTAAGATTTGATTCATTTGCATTGACATTTTGCTCTCTTCTTGGTGTGCTATAAAATCTATTTTTCCCCTCTTGACAGGCATTGTTTGAGAAAGACAGAGGGGAGAAAAGGTAGCCGGGCTGATGTCTGAATGTGTATTTTATATGTGCTTATGGATGTGAGGGATGACAGCTGAAGCCAAAGGTGGGCATGAGGTGTCTTGTCCACAGGGCCAGGGGTCCTTGTCTTGAGCTGCACCTGGACAGCATGTGTCAATTGCTATGCACCAGGAATCGCTAGTTTGTGACCATTAAACTAATGAGAGCAATTACGAGAGCCTCTTAGTCTGAGTGTAAGAATTTGAAGAATCTCTCTGAGGAGAAAGCACCTGGTTAATGGCCATGCAGCTGTCTGTCAGCAACTGATCATCTGCAAGGTCTCGGAAAAGCTTGACATTACCTGAGCTGTCTATTATCTAAGGAGGAGAGGGGCTTGAGTGGAAGTTTGCATATGAGTGAAAATGTGTGAGCGAGTGGGATCATCTTCTTCTAGCATCACACAGAAATAATGTGTAATATCTGGTGCCCCATACTGCGGACCCTCACTTACCGTGGCAGTAGGGGTTGTATGCGAGATTTATGGTGGCCAAAGGTCCAGTTTTATAGGGAGTCGAGCTCTAAATGTGCTTCTGGTTTCCATGGGGGACATCTTATGTTACATGAGAAATGCACAATAACTGGCTGAGACTGGGTACACAGAGTCACAAAAAAACATATTTCTCTGGGAATATCAGGACACACAGTATTATCCCTGTTGCCATAGATTTGCTTTTAGAATGTGGGACTTGTATAAATGCCTGCAAGCTATACGGAGGGGAAAAAGCAAGTAATTATCCTGATTGTTCAAAACTGCACAATTACCATTACTAAAATATCAGGATCATGTTAGATTTCTCAGTATAAGATTTCAGGAATCCTTCCTTCTGACAAACCGACTTGTGACACTTCAAAGGAAACTGCTCTACGGTTGGGGCATATTTGGAAAAGTTTGAGGCTAAATACTCACCGCAGGCCCGCTTGGCCCCCTCTCTCCTTTTTCACAAGCACATCTCTGAGCCAGAGGACACTTCAAAAAAGAAAAAGAGCTTTTGTTTGCTAAGCTGTCATGAATGTAATTCTATACAGTCAAAGTGGGCACCTTCACCTAATTACACATTATCGAATGTCAAAAGATTCCGTATATGAGTTGTCTAATTGTAATAATACTTACTCCTTCATCAGCCAAGCTGGTCTGCAAAGAAAACAAAAGCTGATTAATATCTGACAGAATCTGAATTAGCAATATTACAGTCCCTTATGAGATTTGCTTGGTGATGCAGTGGTTATGCTCATTTGATGTAGCACAATGAATGCCTATAAAACTAGTTCATACAAACAGTTTTGGGGAAACCAAAGGTATCGGTGCTTAAAAGTGAAAGAAGCGAAACTGATAAAGACAAATAACATTCCTTAATACTCCAACGTTAAGAACAGCTTCTTAAGTTCTTTAAGAATAATGAGTTATAGCCAGTGACAGGAGTCAACGTGTAATAAATAAATGTCTAAATGCAAGTCATGTGTTAATGTATAGAGAATATCACTGTTAAAAGGAATGCAATGTGAGACAAAGAACATCCTAGGGGATATGCTAATGCAGATGTCAAGCAGTATTTCTCTAAAGCCATGTAAAAACCTTATTATCCAGAGTTGTCAAAGACATTCTTTCATTTGTTTCTCCAGAGCATTGCCATCATTCCATCTCTATACGAATACCTGAACAAGCCTGTCCATGTGTCAACTCTGAATAGATGCTTATTCAAAGCAAACACACAGCTTTTCTTCTCAGTGTTGTCTGCTGAAAGACAAGGTATTATACTCACAATCTCAGTGACGATTTTTTCAACAATGTCTTTGTCCTGTAAATTATGGAGGAAGCTGGAGGCCGGGGAGCTGGCGAGTAGACGGAGTTGGGCTACATTGGATGGCTCGTTGGCGGCCCGGGTGATGCCCAAAGTGAAGAATTTGATGCCCTGGTTCTTGGCATCAGCAACAGCAGAGAATATGTCAGGGTTCCTCGGGTGGGAAATACCATCTGTAAGCAGCACCGCTACTTTGATGCTGCCGTGGCTGGATTCCTCCAAGTAGATCTTGGTCATGTTGGTGATGGCGTAGGTGGTGTAGGTGCCGTGCCCAATGTAGATGATGGGAGCTATATGGGTCTTGAAGTCCTCTGTGCCCCTCCAGTCTCTGAAGGTTTGCTCTGTGATAACATGGCTGCTGTACTGCAGCAGAGCCACCCTCATGCTCAAGCTGCGGCTGGTCTGCAGCCGTGCCCCTTGGAGTCTGTCCACCACGTTCATAACAAACCGCTTCTCCTGCTCATGATTGTCCTTGGCACTCTCAGAGCTGTCCAACAGGAAGGAGAGCTCCAAGCTACAGTCCTCATTTAGGATGGCTGTGTGCACACAGAACAGGATGAAGGACTTTCTATTGGCAATACAACATGTTTTACAAATATTATTCCTTTCACTAAGTGACTGACTACTTTTTAATTTAACTTCATGTCAAAATGGTGCATTCCTTTCTTACAAGTCTTCACACAGAGGAGGAAAACTGCAGATTAGTACAATCAGAGTAAGACATGAACAAGTTCAGGTTTATAATTTTTTGGTATAAAACTGTAGCAACATGATGATGATTGTCCTCCACCACAAAGACCGTTCTTGGCATGAGAATAAAAATATTTTCATTCATTGTATTTCTCATTCATTTTCTTACCTTGTCTGTCATGAATATTTGCAGCCAGAGGTTTGGCCCTGAATTTCTTGGTAGTTTTCCTCTCTTCATTAAAGTCTTGGGCCCAGACACTGGACAGTGCTGTGACCAGCAGCACCGACATGAAGGCAGGGAACATCCTTGTCCCAACTATGGAGAAAAATAGCAGCAACAATTCAGAATCGATCAAAGTTACTGTCCACATCTGCATCAAGCCAGAGTGGGACAGTTTGTGCATCCATACATTTCATCTGCTAAGTTTCTGAAAACAGTTTGAGGTTAGACGTCAAACCACATTGCTCTTATTTTGTTTTGAAAGTGGAATATATCCTTCAAATAATTGAGCAATTATCTTCACATCGACTCACAGTCCAACATCCTTTGGAAATGCTGCAATTTCTAGTATTTCAGTGTCCTGTTTTGAGTGCAGCCCAAAATGCAGAGAGGAAAAGGTAGCAGGAACAGCAGAGCACCGGAGTGCACAGTGACCTCCAGTTAGCTCATTGATTGTGCAGAAGCAGCAGTGTCAGTCATTCTGTGGAGTAGAGAGTGAGAAACCCTGAGACGCTCACTCCCCTTTATAAGGAGGCACCGACAGACCAGATCCCATGGAGACTTGCCAGGACTCCAGCTCTGCCCTCAGGGCAGGGGAAGGCTGCTGGGATATATGAAGCAACGTTGTGTGTGTTTGCAGAAATTTGTATTTCAGTCACTACAAGTACAATCAAATGTAGATGTATACATTTGCTGGGGAGTAACTCATATTTGAATACAACAGAATTATAGTTATCATGTACTGTAATTGCATGTTAGTGAATTTGTCAAACATCTTGATTTTATTGAAAAGTTAAAGATCATTTTCAACTGCCATCTGACAGTTGATACATCAGGACTCTTTTAAAGTCACAATACAGTTAAATAGTTCAATTAACTGGTCAATTCTGCTTATTTGAGGATAAAATGTCTGTGATGATGTATTAGACTGAGTTTTGTGAGGTGAGCCTTAGATAATATCGGTTTAAAGCAGTTTGTTTCAACCACAGCAAGCAGGGATAAGTGGGATAGTTATACATACAATCTGAGTATTTGGCATAGTCAGTTTTTAAAAAATAATAGCACTTTAGACAAAATTGCAGCAATAAAACAGGGTTAAATGCATTTTTTAAGAGGTGATATAAAAAGTGGCATTGGTGCCAGCATAAATTCCACAGGTAAGGGGTTTTAAAGTTTAGAGGCCCTAATGGCAAAGGCCTGGTCACCTTTGGTCTGCACCCTGGACTTTGGAATGACGATAACAGCCCTGCCTGAGGAAAAAGAGTTTAAAGGTTGAGAAATGAATTATTAAATTACCAAGCAATAGCAACTAGTGTAGAAATGCTCAAAAAGGGGATAATTAGATCCCGTTCTGTTCTACTTAACAGTGGATGATCACAGCATTCTCAACAGAAACCTCAGCAACACAAATTGATGAAAACGGGCTATAATCAAAATGTACTGTAGTTGGCAAAGGACAAAAACTCTACAACATCCAGAGTAGTATGAGCAATGCTTATGAACTTCCCTTTTAGATTAGAAACAGATAGGAAACATTTCCAAAGTACATAACAGTAACCTCAGACAATGAGTACATGTGCAGTTATTGCAATAGATTTAAAATATATTTTGCTGGCTATTGTGATTTGTTTCCTTTAATTATACTTTCATGAAAAGGGGGTTGCAACCAGTAGGCGGCAGACATGCAATATATCTTTCAGAAAAATAAATAATGGGAAGATGAAGGTGGTACTTCACCTTCCCAACCCTTAAAGATGGCCATCTGACCCTTGACTACAGATTTCAGCGTATTCCTGCTGGTGTGGTTTCTGGTCCTGTGCAGACTGGCTGAGGATTTGTGGAGCTTTCTGCCTGCTATGCTTAAGGTGAAGAAGCTTTGCATTGCAAAGCTTCGGGCAAGAAGAAATTAGAGGAGACTTTCTGACACAAAGGAATGTTGCACTGAATGATGGAAATCCACCCAATCGCTTTTCCCTATGATGAATGACAACCACTCTTAGTGTTCCTGTGTGCTGCAGTAACTTCTATAAGTTGTGAAAATGATTGTTAAGTCAGGTTGTCTTTAGCGTAAGTCTTTTACTGACTGAACGCTTTTCTTAATAACCTTTGTGACTACTAGTGTCATGGTTAGTAGTTCAGGCAGCAGGGAAAGGACCCAAATGCAGACAAACAGCAAGCAGTTCAATGATTTATTTGTCATTTTAGCTTACATGCAGGTACAGGTAGACAGGCAGGTCCAAGTTCAGGAGACAGAAGCACAGGTGAAAACACCCAAAAACAAGAGCACAAAAACTAGACACATGTCAACCAGTATGAACCAAAAAGAGAACAAAATCAAGGGGACCGGTATATGTAGGGAGTGACTGATGAGGGAATGAGGTGCAGGTGGGGAGATGGGCAGGGAAGCTCAGGTGAAGGGAATCTGGTGATTGCAGGGCAGATGGGAGTGGCAGGACCTTGAATGGCAGGGGAAAGTCTGAGGGCATCTGGTGGACTAATGAAAAATAGCACTGGTTAAACCGGTCATTTTAATTTCTTAAAAATAAAAAAATGCCTAAAATGGCAGCTTGGGGGGCCCCTGGTGGCTTTGGGGGCCCTATGCAACTGCATAGTCCGCATATAGCAAGAAACGGCCCTGGTTTTACCTAACACATTCATAATAATGTAAATCTTTCATGAAAATAAAAGAACCAGACATCAGACTAGACGGGTTTGTGCTGCCCTCTTTCGGTAAGTGAGAGGATAAAAACCCGACAGACCACGCATGCTCAGACAGGCTGTTGGGTTCAGTACTTGATCGCCTGTAAAGTAGCCGGCGTGTGCGTGCGTGCGTGCATGTGCGTGCATGTGCGCGCGCTTGCGTCTGTGTGTCTGTGTGTCTGTGTGTGTGCGTGTGTGCCTTCACCTTCAGCCATATTAACCATGTTGGGTGCTGTGGGACGTTGCTGCAGCGGGGCTCCGCAGGCTCTGAAGCCTGGTATCAACTCTCTAAAGAGAATCAGTGGGAGACATGCGGCGCTTTCTTCGAGTAAGTGAATACACTTTTTAATGGACCAACTGTCAACATTATATGTCCTTTGGCTTGTCTTTAAACGGATGCATGCTCAGTGGGTCAGGCCTCAAATTAACCATCGAGTGTCTCCATTCATTTGCTATGAGTAGGAATTTTTAAAATTTAGTTAAAGCAGCAACAATAAGAGATAAGCAGTTATTTGGTCACATTGTTATTTCAGTCAGACGTTGTACCTCCTGTCATGTATTGGTTCACTGAATGCAATCAATGACCTTTCCAGCTAACTCAATACAAATTTTCTCAGACTCTGAGTTTTAGTGGCAACAACATATGGGCAATGCTATCCTGGAGCACCAAAATATTTTAAGTTTGCTTATTTGTCTTTTCATTTATTTATTGTTATATTATTTGTTGATTTAATATAGCACATGCATACGACAATTCTTGTTTATTCTCTGTAAGATGTTTTGATTTCTCAGAACTAGTTGTCATATGTAAATTCCCTTTCAATATGCTGTCGTTAGTGTCATTGACCTTTTCCTGTCATTGCCCTTTCAGGCAGGGGTTACGCTGCCCCAGCTGGTCAGGCAGCACTGGGCAATGGCCGCATAGTGGCAGTGATTGGTGCTGTGGTGGATGTCCAGTTTGACGAAGGCCTGCCTCCTATTCTCAATGCACTGGAGGTGGCTGGCCGTGAGAGCAGGCTGGTGCATGAGGTGGCACAGCATCTGGGTGAGTGAGTCGAACTGATACTGGGGTCGAAACCTTGTGCTCAACAAGTCAGTGTTTGGATGTCTGTTATGGAATATTTTTCTTTACTGTCTCTCCTCAGGTGAAAACACAGTCAGGACGATCGCCATGGATGGCACAGAGGGTCTGGACACGGGAGCCCCCATCAGGATCCCTGTGGGCCCTGAGACCTTGGGCAGGATCATGAATGTCATTGGAGAACCCCTTGATGAGAGAGGTCCAATTACCACCAAACAGTAAGTGTTCAGGAGATGACCATGATGCTGGAGTTATTCTATGTTTTTCTTGTTGTCAACAAATCCCATGAAAAGATCAAAATCAAACCAAACTCTGTCTCTCCGTACCCCTTGACTTCCCAACCCTGTCTGTAGCAGCTGCAAGCCATTGTGTTCCTACTGGGGACATAAATCTATAAAAATGCTAATATAGTTAGGACTGTAGTAGGAAAGAGTGGGTTTGTTAGGGACTCTTTATTTGTTTTAGGATTTGTTGACAATTAAGGAGTAAGAATATTGCCAGACTTACACTTTTAAACAGCATATTTAAAAATGACTCTTAATTATCTTGCAGGACTGCTCCTATTCACGCTGAAGCCCCTGAGTTCACAGACATGAGTGTGGAGCAGGAGATCTTGGTCACTGGCATCAAAGTGGTAGATCTGCTAGCGCCCTACGCAAAGGGCGGAAAGTTTGGTTGGTAGATTATCTGACACTCTAGATTTATTTATTTTTTTTGTCTGCAATCACATTTTCATACATGCATATCATGATAATTGATTATTGTGCATGTTGTATTCACTTCAGGTCTGTTTGGCGGTGCTGGCGTTGGCAAGACTGTGTTGATCATGGAGCTGATCAACAATGTGGCCAAGGCTCATGGTGGCTACTCTGTGTTTGCTGGAGTGGGAGAGCGGACTCGTGAGGGAAACGACTTGTACCATGAAATGATTGAGTCTGGTGTCATTAACCTGAAGGACACCACCTCAAAGGTGACACACTCACACTTTTCTGAGTCCGATACTTTAGCACAAACATGTAGTTTATCACTTTTGATGGATTCATGTAGATACATTCAGTGTAAGCTCCCTGGGTGATTCTCGTCTTCATGTCCTCAGGTAGCGCTGGTGTACGGTCAAATGAATGAGCCCCCAGGTGCCCGTGCCATAGTTGCTCTTACCGGTCTGACTGTTGCAGAATACTTCCGTGATCAGGAGGGACAGGACGTGCTTCTCTTTATTGACAACATCTTTAGGTTCACCCAGGCTGGATCAGAGGTATGCAAAGCCAAATAGATTTTTCATTAGTTGCAGATGTCATCAACAAAATAATGCTTTTTGTGTATACATATCTTGTGCTTGAATATTTGTGTCATTGTCCTTCAGGTGTCTGCCCTGTTGGGTCGTATCCCCTCTGCTGTGGGTTACCAGCCTACCTTGGCCACTGATATGGGGACAATGCAGGAGAGAATTACAACCACCAAGAAGGGCTCCATCACCTCAGTACAAGTATGACGACACAAGATGCTAATCACGTCAGCACACTCTCCTTTTTCACAATTATTCATACTAAAATGACTTATTTTGTTACAGGCTATCTGTGCCTGCTGATGACTTGACTGATCCTGCTCCTGCCACAACTTTTGCTCACTTGGATGCAACAACTGTGCTGTCCCGTGCTATTGCTGAGCTTGGTATCTATGCTGCTGTGGACCCTCTGGATTCCACCTCCCGCATCATGGACCCCAATTGTTGGGGCTGAACACTATGATGTTGCTCGTGGTGTGCAGAAGATTCTTCAGGCAAGCCTTATGTTGGATGCTAACTAATTAAGAATGGCTGTAAACAATATCTGAAATCCAAAAGCTAACCTAACCTGTTTTTTTTTTCTTTTTTAGGACTACAAATCATTGCAGGACATCATTGCTATCCTGGGCATGGATGAATTGTCTGAGGAAGATAAGCTGACTGTAGCTCGCGCTCGTAAGATCCAGCGTTTCTTGTTGCAGCCCTTCCAGGTAGCAGAGGTCTTCACTGGCCACATGGGAAAGCTGGTGCCTCTCAAGGAAACAATCAAAGGCTTCCAGAGCATTCTAGGAGGTAGAGTGCTGAGCCAAGATTAAAACATTTCTAAATGGGATTAACTTAATGGACATTTGATGGTAATGGTTATTCTTTTCTCTATTCAAGGTGAATATGATGCCCTGCCAGAGCAATGTTTCTACATGGTGGGTCCCATTGAAGAAGTAGTCCAAAAGGCTGAGAAACTGGCCGAGGAGCGTTCTTAAGTGATTTTGTCTGTAGGGTTTTAATGAAACCATTGGTAAGAAAACATAACACTGCTTTAGCCCATCAGGTGGCGAAGTTTCTTATTTAACTCCCTTTCTTGTATAAGGAGGTTGGTGCTGTGTTCTTTGAAGGCTTCAAAATCCTGTAAAATAATGACACAAGAAAAGGAAAATATGATGAGCATGTTCTCCGGCTCATATGGACCACTGTCAATTACACTTTAATATTTTAGATTCCGACAAACCTTTTTGAACTTCCCATATTTTGTTGTGGATTCATCAAGAGCAGACTGGAGAGACTTCACTTTTACGTCCGCATTAACAGCTTCTGCTTCCTGTTCAAACCTGAGGCAAGGTCAGGGACAGATACAGACAGGAACAACACTTGTTATCCTTAAGGATTGTTCTGAAAGCAGCAGTGTGTTGTTGATGCACAATTTACCTGTCCTCTGCTTTGGCACGGGCTTTTTTCTCTTCTTTCCATTTAGTCTCCAGCTGCTGGATTTCCTCTTGTTTCTCCTGTATTGAACCAATTTGTGTGTATATTAAGTGATTGGTTCATCTATGCAGAGCTGTGATTTCAGTGAGGAGAACAAATACTCTTTTCAATCACCTGTATTACTTTCCCTCTTTCCATAGACAGATGCAATAATTTGTCCTTCTCTTTGGTGAGGCTTGTGATGCTTTCTCTCATGTTGATTTCCTTCAAAGCATGCTCTTCTTCTTCCTTCTGTAGCTTCAACTTAAGGTCTGATCGTGGAGAGAAGGACAGAAGTTTACAAGTGCTTGCATTTTATAGCACTTCAGAGCATGATAAAACGTTGACCACCCACCTTCGCACATCTCTACAGCCTGTCTTTGCTGTTGCTGAGCATCATGCAATTGATCAAGTAGCAATGCTTCCTTGGCATGATGCTGAGTTGCTTGTTCCAGGAGTTTTGACTGGCATCCAGCTAATTTCTCCCTTAAACATAGATGCAAAATACAGCAAAGGTATTCAACTTAGAATAACACAGAGAAAAACAGCAAATTCTAATTTTAAAATCTGAAACCAGGGAATGTTTGGCAGTTTTACTGGATAAATTACTTATAAGATGAAGATTATCAAAATTGCTGTGGATTCATTTTCTGTCGATCGACCAATAGATAACTCTTTCAGCAATATTAATAACTGACATTGATTCTTCATACCGATATTCATTTTCCTTTTTTGTGTGTTTCTCTGTCAGTTGTTTGATGTCTTGCATGAGTTTTTGAACAAACACTTCTTTATCTTGTAATTTGTGGGAGAAAAGCATTTCATTTTCTGACAGCAGCTGTTTGTTTTCCAGCTTTAACTGGGCATTTTGATTTTTGTACTCGTCCATGAAAGCAATAATGGCTTGATTGTTGGCAGCTAAATCCATAAATCTCTTCTCTAATAGCTCTGCTTTCATTCTTTCGCCATCCAGTTCTATCTGACAGTCTGTTACTCGGCCTTCCAGCTCCGTATTGATTTTTTGCAGGGCTTGATGGCGAAGAAGCAGCTCATCTGCTCTCTGTTTCAGCATGCAGATAAGACTTGACTGTTCATCTATCCTGGACCGCAGCATTCCTATCTCTGTTGTATCCTCTGGAGAGAGGCTTCGAAGTTTCTCCAGTGCCTTCAGAATGCTGTCCGTATGCTGGGAACAAGGTGAAAAAGCCCTGGTGTTAAAACATGACACATAGGCAGTTTTGGCAGCTTCTTAGTGCTGTGTTTGGACCAGGGCCTGAGTGGTATTGGGTTTTTTAGGCTGACACTGATATCAATATTTAAGGGTTTGAGAGAGTGGAGAGAATTGTGATCAAGATATGAACAGAAGGATACATTTTACACTTGAAATAAACTTTAAGTGCTCTCTGATGGAAAAACTAATGATGACACTGTTTTTAAACTACCTCAATTTTTTTTTGGGGTAATTTCTGTACTTGCAATTTCATGTTAATTATCGGGTGACATACCCACCAATAGCGATATACATACAATAAGCGATTATCGGCTAAAATATCAGCTTATTTGAGCCAATATTGGCTTGATTTGTTGATTTATTGATTGGGCTTTAGTTTGGACAGTCAGAGTGACATAACTTAAATGGCAGTCATCGTTTTTATAGGATGCTCTATAAAAAAAGTATATATCATTGGATTGTTATTAAGTTAGAGATGCATTTACGTGTAAGATGGTTGAATTTGAGCTCATTTCACTTCTGCTTTATATACAGTTGACAAGTTTTATTTTAAGTAATACATTATAGCCTACGAAATATATTGTCAAATAAAGCTTGTCAAATAAATGTATACGTGTAAGATGGTTGAATTTGAGCTCATTTCACTTCTGCTTTATATACAGTTGACAAGTTTTATTTTAAGTAATACATTATAGCCTACGAAATATATTGTCAAATAAAGCTTGTCAAATAAATGTAGTGGAGTAGAAAGGAGCTACAATATTTCCTCGAAATGTAGTGGAGTAGTATAGGCTAACTAGTTATATAAAGTACAATGAAATTGTAATACTTAACGCTAGTTTAAATGAAGTAAAATTACGTCAGAAACTTCGTGTGCGCGAGACAGTAACGTTTGCTGAACAGATAACAGTTGTTAGCTTACTTTACTATTTTGTAGCTCCATTTTACCTATTAACATATGCCTAATTTAGCTCTATGGGACACGTTTTTCAGCAAGTTTCAAGTGTATTTAAATGATCGTATATGGCAGTATGGCAGCGCAGTAACTTGACATTAAATTTAAGTGTATTCAGGAGACAGCAAACTAGCAAGTTGGATAAACTAGGTAGTTACTAGTTTGAGAGTAGCCTAATTTAAATGCACTCTCACCAACGGAAGACCCCACAGATGTATCGTTGTCATCGGTGACTTTTACATACCTCCGTCGCGTAAACCTCCACATTCATAAAGTTTTCGGCGTTGTTCTGTGGAGCTGCCATTATGAGTTAAAAAATAAAGAAACCTCCCGGTTTTACATAGACAAACGCTTCATTTTTTCATCAAGACTCGGTTCCACATTTCGTAGAAAACATCAGCAAGTTTCAGTTGCTCGGTCGCTAATGGCGACCATCTTTGAGCCGCACTCTCCTCTGATTTAGTTGCAGCGGCTTTCTCGTCTTCCTATGCTGGTGCCCTGCTCGGCCGCATGATGGAGGTGTTGGGCTTCTGATCAGTCACTAGCACTATGAAGGTAGGATATAGATCATTTATATACAGAATATGGTATGGACCATCTCGAAAAATCATGGTGGAAGAAGCAGTAGTGTTTTTTTTATGTTCATTTTTCACTTTGGTACATTTTAGTAGGCTAGCCTAACTTAATGTTATGTGGTAGTCTAATTGTCTTTCTTTTTTGTCACTTTTCATTTTTACATCTTATTAACATCGATTTAACGTTAATTGTTAATTTACAATTGTTAATTGTTTTATTCATAAGTCACTTGTTAAATATTTGACATTTTTCGCCTCTTTTTGCACTTGTGTAGTATGTAAAATACTATGTCATTGTATTGTTGTATATCAATCTTGGTGTGGGGCAGTGTGTGTAAAACATGCAATAAGGGTCCTTGGTCGGACTCGAACAGCGACATTGGGATTACGTGACTCGTCTGGGCTTTCAGGACACCTGATTTAAAGGTTTTCGTAGTTTTATATTTTAATTACTCCCATCAGTATTTTCCCTTCAAGCGCTCGTAGCACCCCCTAATTCCCAAGTGCGGAGCAAATAAACAGCGATGATAACCCGCTGTGAGTGAAAAATCACTGGCACTCGGGACAAGTCGGACCTGCATGGCATTATGCAGATTCCAGGGCCAGAGGGATTTATCTGGAGGCCGAGGCTGGCTTGGGGGAGCGGCTGTCCTGGCCTTTGTGCACGCCCCTTTTCATCAACTAGCGGGCCAAGAAAGACAGACAGAAGAAAGCAACAGCATCCCAGCCCCAGTCCCTACAGCTCCTCCATCTGCACAGCGGAGCTGGACGGACCAGCCAGAATGTGGAGAGCACTGCTACTTAAACTCTTTCTCGTCTTCCTATGCTGTGTTAGATGGTGCCACTCTGAAGGTAAGTAGTGTGATTTTTTTTTTTTTTTCCCTTCTACATTTTTTTCACTTCACACAGGTTGCCAACTGAATGATTCATTGAGGACCTGCAGAGTTGCTGTGCTACTATTCACCCAGTGCACTTGTTGCTCATCAAAACAAACCAGTTATTGTGCAGGGAAATTGAAGTTGAATTGTTGATGAATTAAAATGCGTCTGTATTTTTTTTTTAGCACAGACAAATAAAGTATCCATCCAGTGAGTAACAGCTCAAGTTGTGATGGGAATCAAAGTGGATAAATCAACTAAACACATGGAAATAACCTTGTTGATGATTCAAAAAGCCGCTGTTATAATGGAACTACACAATCTCCAGTAAGTTTGATGTGGCCACTAGGTAAACCTAATTCTGGCTCTAGAGCTAAATGTTTTACCACATAGCATTACTTTAAAGGTTGAGCACAAAGCCTTCCTCAGACAGATTGGAAGTTCTCTTGAGGAACTTTTGCCTGAGCTTTAGTGTTGCTAGGTAACAGAAAAGAGCATGTGACTTACAGACAATCTGTAAGGACTGAGAGCTACTGGTACAAATCTCATTCAGTGGAGCAGATTTTACGCTGCAAACCACCGATTCAATCTTGATTTCAGCTCGAGGAAGACCATTATTTTTTAATGTAAGACAGAGAAGGAGACAAAATGCTCACTGCTCTTTATACATGACAGTCTTGTGTTTGTCTCTTGTGTTTGTAGCCCAGCTAGATCCTACTTCTCAAATTGTAATCTGCTTTCTTTTTGCTCAACCCTTAGTATGTAAGCTCCTTAGTGTGAATCAAGCAACTAATTACACTGCAGCTGCTGCAGAATGGAGCCATTTCTACACAAGGAGCAGTTTGGAGTTAAGAAAAATCTGTACCAAGAGTAAGGTCATGGCTACAGCTTTCTTATTTATTTATTATGAAATATCCTGGACCTATTTTCCTATATTTCCTCACTGGCTAACAGACACACAACAATAGAAAAGGTGGACTGTCCATGCCAAAAAGGCAACACAACAAAGTTGACACTGAGACAAAAATTCAGTCACAGAAATTTGCTGATGACAACTGAGGTGCACAAAATGATGACTAAAACCGCGGACTCTCAGTAGACTTTGTCAGCATGTTCACGGTGATCATTAACTTGGATTTGTTGTGATTAACAGACAGTGAAGTAGACTGCTTGAATAAAGTTCATAGTCATTTATCTTTAACCTGCATTCTGAGTATCAAGTGCTTCCTGAAGGCTTTCTGATGGTGTGTGAATGAGAGTGAAAGATGTGTCAATATACTAAAGATTAATAAGGGTTTATTTATGTTGTTTTACTATGAGGGGGCAGGGTACTTTCTCTAATCTCTGCTTGATCATCCACAAAGATCCTTTAGGTTGATAATTGTTTCTTCCATGACCTTCTGTAACACATTATCCAACCCTCGGGCTTGATACGGCTGCAGAGTGCTTACAGTGGCATTAATAGCTAATGTGACGGTCTGAGGGGATTTCATGGTGTTGGTTTGTTAACCATCCCCTGCCATTTTTGCTGTTCCACACATGTTTTGTCTGAAAATTGAGCTGTTTTATCCATTAATCATTGGTCAGTGAAATCTTAATAAGCTATTAAGTGCACAGTAAGAACTTTAATGGTGTTACAAATTAAGTTTTTATTTCATAAGAGGAATATGAAACAGAATAATGAAAACATGTTTGTTAACATAATTGTAGTCTGCTAGTATTTTGGTCAGGTGTGGGGCTAGACTTTCTTGATTTAATCAAACCTATTTTAATTTTGAGTCTGTAATGACATCGTTAAAAATGTCTTCTATTGTGTTCAAACTTTTCAAGACACACAAACTTGGCCAACACGTGTATGTTAAACCAGCTTTTTTCCGGTGTATGGGCCTAAATCCTTGTGCAACAGTTACACTGCGTTAGAAGCAGGAATACATTTGGCACAAATTTAGAGAAAATCCTTTCTTTTCCTGCAGTGCCCTCAGTCTAGGTTACAGACACTGAGGATGGAGTTTAGCCTCCAATAAAACAGTTGGTGAGCTGTGACTCACTGTACAGAGGAAAAATAAGTTGTCCAGTGGCTGTGTCATTTCATTGTGACAACTTAATTTATGGTTCTTTTCACTCACTCTTTTGTTAAGGCACGTACCAAAAATCATGTTGAGTATTCCTCAATTCTAACCAGACCAAGGCTTTATTCCTCACTCGATTTATTCCTTCCTTTTGCTCCCATGCCACTGCCAAAGCCCCTTGGTTTTTCACTGTTTTGTGTGTAGCAGTAAGAGCCAAAGTCACTTGTTTGGCAATTGACTGCATTCTGCTGCATTGATTTCCATATGAAATAGGCAGCAGCACTTCGCTCTGACAGCATGGACGGGTCCAGCGTTTCATGCTGCCAGCAGCCGTTTTCTCCACATTTCTCCACACACATTCAGTGAGTGCAGAGGGCTGGGCCAAAACAAGACGGCATTGATGAAAGCTTGAAGACATCTTTCAGGCGCCCCACGTGACAAGAAAGAGATGTTTCAGCACCAGTGGACAGGTGTTTTCTTATTGGGTGGCCGTGAGACGGGAGCTTATGTTCCACTTTTGTCTTACCTTATTGCAGGAAGTAAGCCTTACTGTACTCTGCTTTCTGCTGTCCATCTCCAAAGTGGCTTTTTTTAGGGTGACACTTCCAGTTATGAGTTTGCATCCCTGCTGGCACCTCTTTAGTGCCATTGTAATTTCACAGTGGGGTTTAAGGCGTTTGGGGGGCTTCATTCTAATGAAAATTCCTCTACTGCTCCTCTTTGTTGGGCAATAGTAGGGCGTCCTTATCTTCCTGCATGGATAGTGCGGTGCTCTCTCCTGCTGTGGGTTTAAGTTGCTAATTAGAAAAGACAAGGCTAGAAAGAAGGGAAAGGAAAACATTAAATTACACAGAAACACTCAACTAAAAAACTAATAAAAAAGCACGGATCATCAGATTCAGATTAAACATGCACCATTCACCCTGGCCTTTACCTTCTCTAATATTGATTGACATAGTGAAATTGCGACTTTGTCAGGAAGAAGACGTAGAAATTGGAGGATTAAGGAAAAGTTACAAAGAAGACGTTCTTTTCAGAATGTAAGAAGAACCCTCACACGAGATAGTGCCGTTGAAAGGTTTGGCTTCAGTGTATCTGTCACCTTTCCCAGAAGTGATACTGTCAGGAAACACTGGGTGCATTTGAAAGCCTCCAGCAGATTGGTTTCTCCTTGGCATACATGATTTTAAGTTGTCAACCTAGGTCTGAATATATATGGCAACTATAAACATCTTGATCTTTTCCAAAGAAGATTGTGATAGGGTTTGCAATTTTATTTTATTGTTACATATTGGTTCAGTTTAAAAAGACAATTCTCTTTCTGTTTTTGAAACTTCATGGTCCTGTACAGACGATGTTTTTGTCTGGACAATACTTTAATGTACTGAATACGCCTTTCATTGTTGAGGGTGCATTCAAGGGAAGAAAATAATGTATTTTTGTTAAATACAGCTAATCTCTTAGCCGTTAGTATACTGTATGCAACACTTGTCCCTGCTGCCATGCTATAGGTGATGCTGAAACCTCTGGGATCACTGTCTTGCGACAAAGGCTCCCTTTGAGCAGATTGTGAGTAATTTTATCATTAGTAAACTGAGCAGGAAAGAAGGTCTACATCCTGGATTGCTGCTGAAGGAGTTAAATATGCAGCTTGTTTTGCTGGGTTGGTCGTAAAGCAGTTTTGTGGTTTGCTGGCTAATTAATCTGAGAAAAGAATTCTTGATCGGCGCGTATGCAATGCTTTTAGTGCAGTAGCACAGGCAGTGGCCCCACAACTGTTGGGGAACATGATGCATCTTTAAACGAGAACATTGCATAAAGTAGATGATAAACCTCTGACTCTAAATACAATCAACGTCTCCTTCACACAGAATCTTTAGGCAGTTCATTTTTAGTAGTTTACCTTAAAAGACATTTTTTTTGCTCAGGTAAATGCACATGTTGGCATAAGAGTTTTTTTTTCACAGCTTGCCTCTGTAATTCCTTATAACTTGTAACTCTAAGCCATTATAGTGGGATTGTAGCGCTATACCTTTGGGGTACTGCAGCATTGGATTTTAAATAAGTAACCCCAATATTTAGCAAGTGTAGGAAGCTATTTGATCAAGAAGGAAGAATGTTAACAAAATGCTGGATAAGACAGGACGGAAATAGACCACCAACCCCAAGCGTGCACCACCAATCACCACCTCACAGCTCTTCTCCCAAAGAATTTGGGTTGAAATGGTTGCGGTACCACCCAGTACCACTATTTATTCCAATTACATTTCAGACCGGACAGGAGCAGCATGTACCATAAATCAGGCTGTCAGAGAGACAATCAGAATTGCACATTCCTATTTGGACGGGTCTGATGGAGTGCTCTGCCACTGAACTATGCTGCCTGAATCAATCTCTCCTGGAAAACGTCAGGGAAGGTAGAGTGGTGGTACCTTATCTCTACAGATGCCACTCAGTGAGAACATCAAAAGGAGGCTTGGGATGAGTGCGGTGAAGGTTGTGTAATTGTCAGGGGGATGGCTGGCACGCTTGTCTCCAAGGCTTGTCAATGCTGTTAACAACATGCTCCATCAGTGGAAGGCATTCCTACCCCCATATGCCATGTTTTTATTAAATATAGAGTATTTAAGAATTTGTCAATTCTCTTAATTATATATTATATACATAATAATAATGTAATCAACATTAAAATAGCAAAATCATTGATGGAAAACAATAACTATTGATTAAAGTTTTAATAGCATGTAAGAAAAAGCTTGAAATCAAGCACTAAATTATGTACAATTTTAATTGTGTGTAGGATGTGAGTTGGGGCAGTTCCGCTGTGGAACAGGCCGCTGTATACCAGGTGACTGGCACTGTGACGGCACAGCAGACTGTGTGGATGACTCTGATGAACACGACTGCCGTGAGTTACTCATTATATCACACTGTAGGCCAACATGGCACCTGAGAGGGTTGGGATATTTAGTATAGTGCTTGTTGGATGTGAGTGTCATTCCAACCTGAATTACAGCAGTGGTGGAAGAAATACTCAGATCCTCTACTTAAAGTCCTGCTTTCAAAACTTTTACTTAAAAAAACAGAAATATTATCTGCAAAATATCCTTAAAGTATCAAAAGTAAAAGTACTCCTCTTTAGTTTAATCTATAACAATGCATACATCATATTTTACAAACTGATGTTTTGTATGTAAAATCTTAATCTGTAACTTTAGTAAATGTAAAATTTGCTGTAACATTTGGTTGAGTCTAAAGTACAATATTTCTCTCATAATATAGTGCAGCAGAAGTATATAGTAGCATAAAATGAAAGCACTCAAGTAAAGTACAAGTAACTCAAAATTGTACTGTACTTGAGCAAATGTACATAGTAACTTTCCACCACTGGATTGCCGTCAACTGTTGTAAATAATGAAATGCTCTGTGTGTATTCCCACAGCTCAGGTAACATGTGATGGCAGTCATTTCCAGTGTTTGAGTGACGGTGAGTGTATCCCTGTTGTGTGGGTGTGTGATGATGAGGAGGACTGTGAGGATGGCTCAGATGAGAGGCAACACTGCCGTAAGTACATTTTACATTATTAGCAATTCTTCAGGGGAGCTTATAAATGTTTCATGGAAACTATAGCAAGTCATCATTGCAGTTGTCTTTAAGATGAGTTGAGATTGAACCCCCTGAACCCTTATACTTAAATATATTTTTCATCACATATATATTTATTATCTGCTTGTTCCAGTGCTTCATTGAAACTACTGTATATCACACTTATTTCAATTGAATTATTAAAATCCGGGATGTAATTTTTATGGCTGCACCATTACATTAAATAAAATATTCAGATTAAATAATATGTGTGGTGAAGGTATGTGGGTTTGCACAATAAGATCTTGACTGAGGAAGTTAAGGAATTAGATGAGTGTTCAGTACCTATATCTACAATAAAAGTAGATCAATTTAAAGTGCATATAAGAACTATGTGAATAAAACCATTCTATGTGTAAGTCACTCTCAAATCTGTCCCCAGCTGGAAGGACGTGCACCAGTGGCCAGTTCAGCTGTAGTAACGGGGCATGCATCCCAGGAGAATACCGTTGCGACCGTCTGGCGGACTGCTCAGATGGGTCTGATGAGAGAGACTGCCGTAAGTCTTCTCCAGGGTGGTTTCCTTTTTTTTTTAATTTAATTTTTTTTAATCTCAAGCTCCTCTGGCATTTTAATCAATTTGTTAAGATTAAGAGGCTCGCTGACTGACAGAATGAGCCACAATATGCTTCTTGTTGTCAGAGGTTGATTGCAGATTCCTTGGTGGATTAGTCAAGCTGACGTTCAACTGCTATGCCATTATTGTGCCGACATGGTAGACTCACAGCACTACACACTGTGGTAATCTCACAGTTGCATAAAGAATGCTGTGGCGACTGCTGTTGTCATGGCGGTGATGTTAAATTTAAGTCTCCATTCGCTGAGGTTTTCACCTTTTAAAAGCTAAAAAGAACACAGCTGTCAGGCTGATTTGAATGCAAAGCATTGTCCTGATGATGATTTAATCTTTCAGATTACCCCGAGTGTACACAGCTGAGGTGTGCTAATGGGGCCTGCTACAACCGGACCCAGCGATGTGACCACATGCTTGACTGCCGTGATGGCTCAGATGAGGCAAACTGCAGTAAGAAGCTAATTCTTATCAGAGTCAATTTTAGTGATAAACAGTTCAAGTGGAAGTCATTGTTGAGCCTTCCAAAAAATGCAACCAAAAAATCATCACCAAATAGATCTTTTTCTGTTTTGTTTTCTTTAGCACAGCACTGCAATATGGGCCTGTTCCCGTGCCATAATGGGGTGTGTGTTCCTCAACGCTACGTCTGTGACCATGACGATGACTGTGGAGACCGAAGTGATGAGCTAAACTGCAGTATGTAGCCTTTGCCTTTGCCCTCTGAAACCTCACTGTCTGTCTTATGACTCTTCTCTTCACCCAGATAGATGTACTTATAACTTAGTCTCAGATTTTTTCTGTGTATTAATATTCTCCACTTCACTTGCAGCATATCCTACATGTAGAGGGAACTACTTCACCTGCCCCAGTGGCCGCTGTATCCACCAAATCTGGCTTTGTGATGGAGAGGATGACTGTGACGACAATGCAGACGAAAAAGGCTGTGGTATGGATACAATAGTTGGAAACCAGTTTTCATAAATCTAGTTAATTTTTACTGTTAGGACCAGAAACGTTAGACATTTAGCTGGTTATGAAACACTAGAATGTGTACCAGCTCGAGCTCTCTGTGTGAACCTGATTCATCTCCAGTCTCCATGGTTGGTTTGGGCTAGCAAGATGCTATGCCTGTGCTCCTTTAAGTGTGTTATTCAAATGCCTCTTTGTGGCACAAGATCGCGGAGCCCCCCAAAGGGCTTTAGAATTCCTCCACACGGCTGTGAAGAGTGTGTGTTTTTAGAGGATGGGCTGCAGAAGCCCTCTGAGCTCCCATGTGACCCCCTCAAAGCTCCACTCCCCTGCATCGATTTAAAGTGACAGTAATTTCCCTGACAATAAAGTCCTAGTCAATTTTCTTAAGATCAATACCATATTCCTGTCCTTAATGCACACCTCACACACTGAATATGTTTTAGTCTATAACATGTATAACTCTCTGCTGTCCTGTTTTCTGATTTTGTTTTCCCTTTTCTATGTGTAAGCCTGCACAAAGATGATGAATTTGTTTTGTCTGCAGGCAGTGTACCGCAGGAGTGCTACCCAGGAGAGTGGCCCTGTCCATCCTCTGGCCTGTGTATCCCCATGGATCAGCTGTGTGATGGGACGGCTCACTGTCCCGAGGGAGAGGATGAAACTAACACCACTGCTGGGCGCAACTGCAGTTAGTACCAACACAACTAGTGTGAAGTACACGTTAGGACATCTAATATCACAGAAACTGTGCTATTGAAATATAGTCATTCACTAATTGTGTTTCTGTGTTGGTCAGGTATCTGGAGATGTGCCTCTCTGAGCTGTGAGCATCGTTGTCATGCTTCCCCTGACGGAGGGACCTGTTCTTGTCCTTCTGGATACATTGTCAGCAGCAACAATAGTCGCTCATGTATAGGTATATATCCTTCATTGACTGTACGTCACCCTTGCCCAATGAGTGAGATTCTGTCTTCATTTAGACAGTTGCAAGGATAAGTTGGGATGTTCAATGCTATTCCACGTAATAGAAAGTATCTACTTGGGCTCAGTAAATGAGATTAGCAGTAGCTAGCACTGGAAACCCCTTCATACGTTTTCTCATTCTGTTAACAACAGAGCTCCTCAATCACATAATACCACAAGTACACAGAAAAATCTTTACCCAAATAAGACCATAACTTGGTAACATGTAAACACTGACACTCAATTCGTATTCCGGTCAGAGCTTAATCAACTCAAATCAGGTTTGCACGATCTGCTGTTTTTGTTTGGACTCAAAGAACAGTGCACAAACTGTTAGCTGAATTTAAAAGAAATGAAGGGGAAGGAAGGGAAAGTTTTGTTGATTCACACTTTGTGTGTTATGGTGTTGTCTTAAAAATGTGTTAAAAGTATAATTTGACTCAAACAAAACAAATCCATGTTTAATCCTCATCTGCTGTGATTTTGATTTCATGCTGAAGACTTTGACGACTGTTCGATGTGGGGTGTGTGTGACCAGCTGTGTGAGGACCGCATAGGCTCCCATCGCTGCAGCTGTCGAGAGAGCTACATACTGGAGCAGCACAGATACTGCAGAGCTGATGTCTCAAGTGAGTGTCATTTCCTCTTTTTGAAGACAATTTGTCTTACATACAGTATGCTCAGATTTTAAATGTGTGAATGATCCATCCAAATGTGGACCGTTAGCATAGCCCCCTTTCCTGTTTGCCAACCTCTGTGGCTGCTTTACTAAGCGTCTGCACTTCTTTCTGGTGCATTGTTGCATACTGAACGTTGTTTTGCCTTTGTGGAACATAGAAACAGTGTTGGATAAGACGCTGACCTCTCTTCTAGAAAGTACTCTTTCAAGTACTCTACTTTCATTAGTCTGAGTCAGTGATCTGAATTAATGTGCTACATTCTGTAAATTTCCACTGATATTTTAGTTGGGCATGCATACTACAAAACTGATTTCTGTTTTTATTCCAACCTGACATTTTCAAATGACTTCTTCATGCTGTGTTTTGTAACTTGTTGTATTTTGTTTCCTCTGCAGCTGGAGTCCCTTATTTGATATTTTCTAATGGAAGAGACCTGCTAATAGGTGACATCCATGGAAACAATCTGCGCACTTTGGTTCACTCACAGAACAGAGGGGTTGCAGTGGGAGTGGACTTCCATTATAATCTCCATAGGATCTTCTGGACTGATACCATTCAGAATATGGTATTTTTTTTCCATATCCAGTGTTATTTGTACCCATTTACTACAATGTTTGTCTTAGAGCATGAAATATTTTGCTATGCCTGGGTAAGAGTTTACAGGGAGTAGACCAGTTTCTTGTTTGAGGAAATACTTGAGTTAGACTGGAGCTGGCCAGGATGGAATTCTTTCAGTTATCCTTTAAAATATCAGCAATGTTGATACTATAATAATAGGATAGCTGTTGGCTCCTTTGCGGCTGGGTCATAATGAAGGGAAGTAGATGTGGAATGGATTCCAAATAGCCTAATCTTGAAACCTGTCTGATAGGCTGGTATGATGTTCACATACCAAGGTGCAATTTTTGTAACTCGATCTTGTTCGAAGTAATCATGCTGTATTTGTTTTCAGTGGCACCGTCCATCTATATGCATTCTTTGGCCAGCTAAAAGTCTTTGTTCTGCCTATGCTTTGGTTCTGGTTTGAACTGCAGCCACTGGGCTGAAAGGCTAGGACATATCTGTGACTGGGCATCTGTGTATATCATCCACCTCCATGGCAGCATGTCAGATTAAAAGTAGGGAAAGCACAAACAGGGCATGTGAATGCAACCAGAAAGGTTAAACTAACAGGCTATTTCCACATCTTCAGTTTCTCTTTAAACAGGTCAGTTGAAAATCCTGCTTTTTAGACGTCGGGATCTTGTTTCCAAAGAAGCAGGGCAGCTAAGAGCAGCACCCCCCTAACCAGCTGCATAGTGCCAAGGCTTCCAGTTTGAGAAACTTGTGCCATCATAGTATCAGTAGAGTGGCATGTTCAGAAAACCACTTTACAGGCTTCACAGAAATGTAACAAGACAGAATCATCAGACAAGCAAACAGATAATCTCTCTCTCTCTTTTCCTTTTTCTGCTTCACAAAATGTGTTTCTTATTGTTACCTTTACATTCCTGCCTGTGACAGCTGTTGACTACCATAGACTACTCTTAAATCATCCTCTTTCTTAAAGGATAGGTGCACAATTCTTTCAAGTCTATCTGAAAACAACACTCACATGCCCATATGTACAATGCAATAGTTTTGTTTGCTGTAATTGTTTCTCCATTTCATACTGGCCACAAAGTGATCCCCTCTTAAAGCAATTTCAGTTTAAGTGATGGGGGACAAAATCCAAGCTCTATGTTCTGTTTAGAAATGGATTCTGCAGTCTTTTTACTCCAAAATTTCCTCATTACATTACTGTGTCTTTGCAGTAGCTCAGCAAGGAAGTACTGTCCATTAAAGTGGAACTTTTGTACAAAAAAGGCCATAATTTAGAAGAGATGCCCACTTGATTTGTCTAACTCACACTGCTGAAGTCTAAAGCCTTCTAAAGCTAAACTTGAGAATTTTTTACTGGACTGGACTTTAAGGACTGTGGATTTTGTCTCCCATCACTTACATTGAAATCGATGTAAGAAGGGATTTCTTACATGATTTCTCTTTGTGGCCAGTATGGACAGGGGGAACAATTACACTGACCAATAACACGTTCAATGTACCTACAGGCATGTGAGTATTGTATTAAGATACATTTGAAAAAAATGTGAACCTTTAATATCTTCTCTTTATTCCTGGAAGCAGTGACCACCTAATGGGTAATTTCCTGTCAACAATGGTGTCTTTTGTGTACAGGTGTTTTCTGTGGATATGGACGGTTCCAACATGCAGGTGGTTTTAAATGTATCGGTTGACTACCCTGAGAACCTGGCGGTGGATTGGGTGAACAATAAACTTTATGTGGTGGAGGCCAGCGTCAACAGGATTGACATGGTGGACTTTGATGGAAGTAACCGGGTCACACTCATCACTGAAAACCTTGGAAACCCTAGAGGACTGGCAGTGGACCCCACTGTCGGGTAAGCACATCTCCCAGTTTCAATTTATTCATCTAACCACCCATTCTCAAACCCCACATACAGTATCTGTCGTGCTCCATTGGCATGGCATAATGGGGTGTGTGTGAGATTAGCAGATTGCCCTGGGTGGATTAGTGAGGAGCAATGTAAGGGATGACCCTCATTGTAATCCAATAGTATAGTTCAAGGGGGGAGGAGAGCCAGGTGGCTACAGATAAATTGCTTATCGTAAATTAATGTACAGCTCTTTGGTGAGATGCACAGCCACCCACTTGGGAACATCATGTGCTGCTGTGGATGCTAGACTTAATTAACAATAGCAAAGTCTCCTATACATTTTCTTAAGTTATACATGTAATGTTATTTATGTGGTCCCAGTTGTACATAGCAGTGCTCATGTAATGATCCCACCTCAGAGAAAACTGGCAGATTAAACATTTAACCTCCTTTCACAGGTATATGTTCTTCTCAGATTGGGAGGCGCTGAATGGACAACCAGGCCTGGAGCGGGCCTTCATGGATGGCACCAACCGTTATGGGATTATTGGGACTAAACTGGGCTGGCCAGCAGGTATCACGCTGGACATTGACGCCAAGCGCATCTACTGGGTTGACAGTCGCTATGACTACATTGAAACAGCAACATATGATGGCCTTCATAGGTAAATATGTCATGTGTTATTCCTCAGAAATAACACCGCATTTTAATTGAATTTACAGCAAAAACATAAAAGCTAATCCCCCAGAATTCTGTGGGGTAAACAAGTAATAAAGTACATGCATTTATGTTCTAATAAATAAATGTTCTCAACATTGTTTTAATAGAAAAACAGTGGTCCATGGAGGTGCTGTGATCCCACACCCATTTGGCATCAGTCTTTTTGAGCACGATGTCTATTTCACGGACTGGACCAAGATGGCCGTGATGAAAGCCAACAAGTTCACTGACAGAAGTCCTCAAGTTGTTTACAGTACATCTCAGACTCCACATGGAGTAGCAGTGATACATCAGCTGAAACAGCCACATGGTAAGCCCCTTAGAGAGCCAAATACGGTATGTCTTCTTCAGAGTGGTCCTGATGCAGCTCACAGTTCTCACAATTAATTCTACAGTATAATGTAATGAACCCAGATTTTCTGCCGTGTAACTGCTAGTGTTTCTAAAGGAAGATCCATAAATAGCTGTAGTTAAAGAAGATAATAATCCGTAATTCCTTTCATATAACTTTGCCAATTACTGGGATTGTTTTTGTTTTTGTCTCCAGTGCCAAACCCTTGTAGTATAGACAGAGGTGGATGTGAGCAGATCTGTGTTCTGAGTCACAGGAGTGACAATGGAGGACTGGGTTACCGCTGCAAATGTCGCATGGGCTACGATCTACATGCTGATGGCAAGCGATGTTTTGGTAAGAGATAATGTAATAACTATAATGTAGTTCTCAGTATGTTTCCTGGTTTAAAGTGTAAAATTATATAACGCCCTAAAGATGTAAAGGTTCACCTGAAACTTACCTGTACAGCAACCCACAGGGGTTTTATCTTGTTTAACCATTTCTTTTGTGTTATGATGTTTTTGTGAGGCTGAGTATCTTTGGCATGAAAGGTCGTTTTGTTTGATATGATCTTCTGATTTGCTATCTTCAGCTGTGAGGCAGTTTCTGCTGTTCTCCAGCCAGCTGGCCGTGAGAGGGATCCCCTTTAACCTCTCTTCTCAGGAAGACATCATCCTGCCCGTCACTGGATCTCCTTCCTACTTTGTCGGAGTGGATTTTAGTGCTGAAGACGATGCTATCTTCTTCTCAGACACAACCAAAGATATTATCTATAAACAAAAAGTGGATGGGACTGGTGAGCATCTTGTCGGTCTATCTGTCTAGCTGAATTGCTTAGAATTTCCTAATTACTGTACACAGCCACAGCATAACAGCAACAACAACATAATAATACAAGGAAAGACATTGTGTGGAGTATGAAAAACTGTCAGCAGCTAATGTGTTTCCAGTGTTTTCTCTGTGCTTACATCCTTGGATAATTTCTTTCCGAGCAGAGAGCTCTACCATGTGATTCGGCCAGGCTTATACAGGGAGTTAAGGGAGTGCCTGATGGGGCCGACTGGTACTATGGGGGAGGGAATGGACAGGACTATGGACAGTGGAAAATGGATCATATAATCAATTTACATCTCAAACTAATGACCTGAAAATGAATAGGACAGACTAATCATAATGTTTTACCAAGCAGTTTTGATATGTAGTTTCAAAACTATCACCGAAACTGTGGAAAGTTACTAATGTGATAATCCACGAGCAGTCACACCACACACAAAAAAGAAACACAGATGCTCTGATCAGTTATGTTGTTTTTGGAGTGGCTCTAGTTTTTTCTGTCCGGTCCACATGAAGAAAATGCAAGCTGACAGCCTATTTATTTAAATGTTTTCCTCTTTCATCTCTGTGTTAAACGGTTGTCTGACTGCTTTAATCTGCACAGGCAGGGAGGTACTGGCAGCCAATAGAGTGGATGGAGTGGAGGACCTGGCTTACGACTGGATTTCAAAAAACCTCTATTGGACTGACCCGCGATACAGGAGCATATCTGTCATGAAGCTAGCTGATAAGTCCAGGAGAGCCATCATACATAACCTCAACAACCCGAGGGCCATTGTGGTGCATCCTCTTATTGGGTAAATCAATACAGGACAGGAAGACAGGAAAATTAATAGTATTTTTGTGACTGTTTTTCCTTGAAGCAAATATTGGTATTTTGCTTGTACTCCTCCACAGAGAGGTTATGTTGATAATGCAGGGTCAACTATAAAACTATAAAAAACACCTTTTGAGGTTTGTAGGGATTCAGTGGGATTCAGACCTGCAAAGTCATGGCCATGTGATTGTATTGGGCAATATTCCTACTCACTATGTCATGATGCTGCCCCGATGTATCTGAATAAATGAGCTTTAAGCCAGTTTACAACCCATGTACTGAATGTTCTACATTGATTACACTTTAATCAGTAAAATTAAATTTAAAATGGATTAAAAGTATAAAAGAGATATTAATTGTATGTGTTGACATTATAATAAATATATGAAGGTATTGATAATGTAACCGTGGGATTTGTAGCTTTCTTCAGTTTCTGCAAAACCAACCATGCATGTCTGGTAACACACCTTAAGATGTGCTCACCCATTCAAAAAATTTCCTCAAATTAAGTCCCCACCTGATAAAAGGAATCCTTATTTAGAACAAGTTGTTATTTCCAATAGCCTCAAAGTCATAAGGCCTCTGTGTCCATCAGCTGAGATTACTTCAGCAAGGGCAGTATTGTAGCAAACACTAAGAAGTTCGCTTAAACAGAAAAGCTCTAAATAGGGGTTTTGTCACCCAGGTACAGTAGATGTTTGTTGTTGTATTCAAAGTAGGTACATTTTTAAATGAAATATATAATTGATGCTCGTGGTTTATTTTACTTTGACAGGTATATTTTTTGGACTGACTGGTACCGGCCAGCGAAGATTATGAGGGCTTGGGGTGATGGGTCACATGCCTTGTCTATTGTAAACACTACTCTTGGCTGGCCAAATGGCCTAGCTATTGACTGGAGGTGAGTCAAACATCCTAGCCATCAGCTAAGCCATCTTAGTCCCACAATACACCATTTCACCTTCTTCATTACACTTAAGATTTATGTTATTTTTCATTGTTTTACCCATAAATTATAGCATTTTTTTAGATCATTCCCCTGACAGCATTTGTGATTGTGCTTAATTTAATCTCTTGTTCTCTGCTCTGATCTCCACCCAGCTCAATGCGTCTGTATTGGGTGGATGCCTTCTTTGACAAAATTGAGCACAGCAATTTTGATGGACAGAACAGGATTTCTTTGGACCGCATAACCCAGATCTCCCATCCATTTGGTCTCACCATTTTTGAAGGTAATAAGTCGTCCTGGCATAAACAACAAGCTGCCTATAAAGTTCCAGTACAGGATCATATATTTGATCTGAATAAAGTAAAGGTAATTTCACTGGCATTGACTAGAACTGTGGTTTGCCATTCTTGCTTTAATGATGATCATGTCAAAATATCAATTACTGGGAGGTGATGAGAGACTAAGTAAATGTAAATAAAGCAAATGTGGTTATGCTCTGTTGCTTCTGTCCCTTGAAGGCTATGCATATTTTACTGACTGGCGCCTGGGTGGCATTGTTCGTGTGCGCAAGACCGATGGTGGGGAGATGGTCATTATCAGAAGAGGAATCAGCCACATCATGCATGTCAAGTCTTTCAACTCCCACTCTCAGATTGGTCAGTAGCTTTATTCACTGCTCTTCTCACTCCTCAATTAATCCGGAGCTGAGGCTCGCACTGGTCAGTCATATTCCTGGTAATTACACTCCACTCTCCTTCTCAGGTTCCAACTTCTGCAACAGGCAGACAAATCCTAATGGAGACTGCAGCCACTTCTGCTTCCCAGCCCCAGACTCACAGAGGGTGTGTGGCTGTCCATATGGCATGAAGCTGTTGCCCAACCAGCAGACATGTGTGGAAGACCCTTCCAATGAGCCCCCCACACTGCAGTGCGGAGCCAACTCCTTCTCCTGTGGCAACGGCAAATGTGTCCCAAACAGCTACAGATGCGATGGTGTTGACGACTGCCATGACAACAGTGATGAAGTCAACTGTGGAATTAACAGTAATGGGTTGTTTTTTTTTTTTCGTAAATCCAGTTCATTATACTGGCTTGACCTGACCAGAGTAAAAAACAGTTTCATGCCCCTTAGTTTTTTAAAATGTAGTTTAATATTATAATGTTTAATCAAAATCAACATCTCTTTTTTCAGACACCACCTGCTCCCCCTCTGCATTCACCTGTGCCAATAAGCGCTGTGTGCCTGCAGGATGGCGCTGTGACGGGCACAATGACTGTTTTGATAACAGCGATGAGTACAACTGCCCTACGCGGGTGCCTGGAACGTGCCCTGCCAATCAGTTTACGTGTGCCAACCACCGCTGCATCCCACATACCTGGCGCTGTGACACTGATAATGACTGCGGCGACAGTTCAGATGAAGCTGACTGCTGTGAGTATTCCTATAGAGGCTATCAACTTAAATGAATAGGATTTGCTTGTTTTGTTAATTCTAAACACAAAATAGGCAGAAACAAGGTAAGTAGCCCAAATTCATTACAGTGGCAGAACTTTATTTCATTCCCCAAGCATACAGTATATGCTGGAGAAAGAACACAGTTATTAAATAAAATACTGAAAAAAGGTTGGCAAACAAGAAATGTAATGTCTAAAGAGTGAGTTTAATTTGGCTTGAAGAAAATTTTATGCACAGTTTGAATGATAAAGTGATGAAGTGATAAATGGACCTACGTATATAGCCTTATTTATGAAAACTTAGAGATGAAACCTGGTCAACAGGCTACTGGAGATAACTCACTTTTACAGGTACTATTTTTAGGTGCCTCTTAGTTTATCCTGGATCAGACAATGTGCCTATGTCAGGAAAATGGGTTATTCAAAAAACTATTTATGGCTCTAAACTACACTAAATATGCTGTGGACCCAATGGTACACAGTTGCCATTAATCAGCTGCTTATAGAAGCAAGGCTAGGAAAGGATAAGAGATTAGCTCATAGACTCATATTGTCATCTAACAATTTGTGTTGACAGATCTGGGAAACACATGCCATCCAGGACAGTTTCAGTGTCCAGACCACCGCTGCATAGACCCCAACTATGTCTGTGATGGGGACAGGGACTGTGTGGATGGGGCGGACGAGCAGGGATGCAGTGAGTACCTTTCTTTTGAGATATTGTAAAGTGGAGTTTTATTGTCCCTTTCCCAGTAAAGAATGAATTCATTTGTTCAGTCATTCATGCGTTCAGCAATGGTCTGCCTGGTTTTGTACCAGCTAAATATGCTCATGAAGTTGTAGAGGTCAATTGAATGCTCTGTAAAATTCAACAAGCATTTGCTAAGCCTCTTACCTGTGTTGCACAACAATTGAGCTCAGCATACATACAAAACTGCAGAAATATTGAATATGAGGTTTAACATACTCAACTCGATTTTTCAGTCTACAATTGCACTGTGAATGAGTTTAAGTGCTCCAGTGGTCACCAGTGTATCAACTCCTACTACCGATGTGATGGAGTCTTTGATTGCAGTGATCGCTCAGATGAGCAAGGCTGTCGTGAGTATTTAAATACTAGCATAATTATGTACAAGGTCGCTAATATATTTGACTATATATTTATGAATATATTTTATTATTTACTAATTTTGAACTGTGCTAACATGCTGTTTGTGGTGTTTTCTAATGTACCTCAGCTACTAGGCCCCCAGGGATGTGCCACCATGAGAGTGAGTTCCAATGTCAGTCAGACGGGAGCTGTGTCCCATCTACCTGGGAGTGTGATGGTCATCCAGACTGTGAGGATGGCAGCGACGAACACCATGCCTGCCCACCTCGCACCTGCTCCTCCTCACTCTTCCGCTGTGACAATGGAAACTGTGTGTTACACAACTGGATTTGTGATGGGGACAACGACTGCAGGGACATGAGCGATGAAAGAGACTGTCCCACACCGCCTTTCCGATGTCCAAGCTGGCAGTGGCAGTGCCCTGGCCACAGTGTGTGCATCAACCTCACCACAGTGTGTGACAACACTCCTGACTGCCCCAATGGTGCTGACGAGTCTCCCCTCTGCAGTAAGTTTGGTCTCTGCTTTCTCAGTCAGTTCTTTGTCTATCAGAAAGACTTGATTGTTTTATTACATTTCTGAATTTGCTGACCTCCTCAAATTCAATTAAATTTTCACATCACATGACAAACAGAATCCAACTTTCAATTGATTTTGTTTAATTTGACATTCTTCTAGTGCCTGTATTCTGTAAATGGGAGGATTTCACAGAAATTTTGTGATGAACGTTGTCTGTTTTGTCTTTGGATTCTTGAAATCATGCATGTGTGTGATTTGACCTGTATTAACCTGAAAATTATCTGTGATTTTCCTTTCTTGCCTTTCTCACTACTTTCAGACGAGCCTTTGCCAGGTAGGAACAACTTTCAATCATTGGTAGAAATGCTGCAAGTAGTTTTGATTCATTTTCAACAAACACGGTATCTTTATTAACTAATATAATATTTATAGATTTGTTTCAAAACATAATTAAAGGAAAATGTTGTTGTTAGCAGAGAGTGTGTGGTAAAGAGTAGCACTTCTAAAGACACTTACTGAAGTAGTTAGTGCTTTGTTGTTCATTAATTATCATTAGAGCATGTATATTAATTGCATAATTTGGTAGATTTTGTATTTGTGTTGTATGAGTTATCATTTACTTGGTTTACTTTCCATTTATGGGTTCTAAATTGTGCTTTCCCTGCTTTCAACTCAGATCAGGAGAGCTGTTCTGACAACAATGCTGGCTGCACCCACGGTTGTATCCAAGGGCCGTTTGGGGCCCAGTGCACATGCCCTGTGGGTTATCAACTGAGCAATGACTCCAAAACCTGTGAGGATGTGGATGAGTGTAATCCCCCTGGACTATGCAGCCAGCACTGCTTTAATGAGAGAGGCTCTTTCCGCTGCCACTGCCAGGATGGTTACACTCTCGAAGTGGACCAGCGGACCTGCAAGGCCTCAGGTGAGGAGGGATACGGCTTAAACCTTCTGTGCATGGAACATATTGCTCCCATGATAGTTGTAAATAACAACCTATAATTTCATAATGCAGTAAAATGGGAAATAGGCCAATTATCAGTCCTACAGTGATTTTGTTGTCGAGGTGCTTTGCCTATTCAGTACATGTCTCAGTTTTCTCTGCTGTGCTCGCTGTTGGGCAGGAATGAGCTATGATAAAGGGGGAGCTTGGCCCCCAGACTGCGAGACTGACACACTGTCTTTCTTCTCCCTTGTCTCTCCTTGCTGCTCTGATTTCTTTAGATAAGACAAATAACATATATGTCACTCACTGACCATCATTGGCGTAATTAGGACATAATCACCAACAAAGGGCTGTTTATGGGGAGCGTGCCTGACATGAGCTCCTCTTCTACACAGATAACCCGCTGAAAGACTTTGCAATACAATAGGTCATTATTTGGACAAAAGTGCATTCCCCAAGGATTGCCATTTGAATAAGGTCTATTTAACAGTCCTGTCGTAGAGTCTTGGTAGACATGCAAAAGCTGATAAGTGCTCGTATTAGCATGAGAATGGACATGAAAAATAGGTAACAGAGATTTGATGTCTGTTTACAGATTCTCGTCAGGCATTCTTGCTAGTGGCCAGTCGAAATCAGATTGTGCAAGATGACATAACCACTCAGCCCAATGTGGTCCGCTCACTGATTCGAGATGGGCGCAATATTGTGGCCCTAGATTTTGACTCGGTTACTGACCGTGTGTACTGGTCCGACACAAGCCAGGACAGAATCTGGAGTGCTAACAAAAATGGAAGTGACAGAACTGTGGTGAGTTAGACTGTTCCTTTTTGTCACCACAGATATATTGCACGAAAACTTTTTGTTTTTATTCCCAGCTTTACATGTCGTTTCATTTTCACCCATAAACACATTTAACTAAGAATGAGTCTCTTGTGGACAGATATTTGATAGTGGAGTGACTGTAACAGAGAGCCTCTCTGTGGACTGGGTGGGCAGGAACCTGTACTGGACTGACTATGTCTTGGAGACTATTGAAGTGTCTAAACTGGATGGCACCCACCGCACTGTATTAGTCAGTGAAAATGTCACCAACCCCCGAGGCCTGGTACTGGACCCAAGGGACAGGTCAGTGATGTACAGAGAAACAAGTTTGTTTTAAATCTGTGTACCTTGGAATGTAATGCATGATTTGGTATCTGCTTTTTATTATCAAATCAGTTGGTGTTAAAAGACGAGCGTTTGTTTTGCAGTGCTCACCTGATGTTCTGGACGGACTGGGGGAGAAACCCCCGCATTGAGAGGGCCAGCATGGATGGGAAATTGAGGACTGTTATCATAAGCAACAAGCTGTACTGGCCCAATGGTCTAACCATAGACTATCCAAACAATTTGTTGTACTTTGCTGATGCCTACTTGGATTTCATTGACTACTGCGATTATAACGGCAACAACAGGCAGCAGGTTCTAGCCAGTGACCTGGTGAGTGTATGAGAAGGATGACACATTTTCTGAATTATCTGTAGAGATCTTATTTATGTTAATAATCTAAAAGTGAACAGAGCACATTCAAGTTTCTTTTGAATAGTTTGTGTAAGACACACTTTTTTTCTTTTGCTGCTCTCTATGAAAAGGTACTGCAACATCCCCACGCAATTACCATTTTTGAGGATTTTGTGTATTGGACCGACAGATACATCAACCGTGTGATGCGAGCCCATAAGTGGCATGGGGAGAACCAGACAGTGATGCTGTTCAACCTCCCTCAGCCCATGGGTCTGGTGGCAGTACACCCAGCCAGGCAGCCGGCAGGTATGACAAAGATAATCTACATTAACCAATCTCTGTTGCATCAGTATTAGCTGATGTTGTGTTGGCCACCTGAATTGGTTTGGTAGTTCTTGTATATTGATAATGATGCCAATATGTAGCAGGTCCATTGTTTTTGTAAATGCAAGAAAAATCCTAGAGAACCTGGGAAGATTACTCTGTTGACTCTTATGCGGTATGCGTTTGTGTGTGCGTGTATGGTTTGACAATTTGTAGGTGAAAATCACTGCTTGAGGAGTCCCTGCACTCATATCTGCCTGCTTTCTGCTGTGGGACCGAGGTACTACTCGTGTGCCTGCCCCTCAGGCTGGACACTGGCAGCAGACCAAATCACCTGCACCAGAGGTATGCACCCTGCCAAATGGAGGAAAACACTCATCACTCAGTTTGATGAAAAAGGAAGTCGGGTCAGATGCAGTTGATTAGTTGAGGTACCCATAAGGTATTCATCTTAGCTGTGGATATTGTTGTAAAAGAGCCAACCTGTTTTTGCGGAAATGATGGTTTTTGCATGCTTTATTTGCAGCCATCTCAATGTTGACAAGAGGAAAAATCTTTGAAAACATTAAACTCGTATTATAAATTGATACAGGTATTTGTCAACAGTCTCCCATTTAGATTCTCTTGTAAATTGCTGTTCCAGTCATAAATATTAAGAATCATATAAGCATGTCTTTCAAGGTCTTAAGAAGACAAGGGACCTTTAATTCAAAGTCCAAGAGTCCCCCTTAGGCCAACAGCTTAACTCATCTCAGGTTTCAGCCCATTCAAGCCAAGCAGAACACAGTCTCCCCCCGAGGCCAATGATTATCCAAGAATGAAAATGCCCCACAACCATTCATCGATTCTAATCTCTGATGACAAAGCAAATCAGATTGTGGAAACAACTTTCACCAGTCAATCCTCTTTATAGATAAAGCATTTTGCACCAGGTATCACACACTGAAAGCAACTTTTAGTTTTGGATTACTATGGGCTAATCCACTTACAGGAAACATACTTTCCTAACTCTGCTTCAGAATTAGTTTTGTAACTTTTTGAAGTATTAAGTAATTCACAGCCATGAGAAAAACTTTAGTTCGAGGGTAGGAGTATTTTGTTCATAAATTAGAAGTCACAATGACGTAGCTTTTGTTTGTTGTTTTACTGTAGGAAGAGCAGTAAATGTATTCTTAGTCACTGTTTATTGACTGCTTTTGCATTATTGTTTTTACTTGTAGTTGAAGATCCTTTCCTGGTGGTTGTGAGAGACAGCGTCATCTATGGTATTTCCCTTAACCCTGATGACAAGAGTAATGATGCTATGGTCCCTGTTGCTGGGCTTCAGAATGGCTATGATGTTGATTTTGATGACAGCGAAGAGACCATCTACTGGGTGGAGCACCCGGTAAGTTACTGTCCAAAGACACTGTTTCCAGTTTCCATGTTCTTAATCTGGTACAATAAACAGGGAACTCACAGTTCAGTTCAAAACTTTGACATTAGGGATAACAGTAAAAAGTACACATTAAAAACTCAATAACACAAGATGCACTCTACACAGCCACATTCAGCAGTGGTTGAGATGAATTTGTCTTCCTTTGTCCACCAGGGTGAGATCCACAGGGTGAAGTCAGATGGTACTAACAGGACAGAGTTTGCCCCTGCAGCCATCCTTGGCTCCCCTGTTGGCCTGGCCTTGGACTGGATAACAGAGAACCTGTACTACACCAATCCAGCTACGCAGTCTATTGAGGTGAGACAAGTAATACTTTGTCCTGTTGTTTTTTGTTTTTTTTTCATTATTACTTATTATTATTACTGACTTTAATTTGAACTAAAATGAAAAAAATGTTTTTTATTGGACTTGTAATAGGAAAACAGAAAATAAGTTTGAATAAGGGCAGTGTCACAACACATTACGCAGGACAATAATTGCACCTGTTTGTGTTTGTGCTCGGCCAGGTTTTGAAGTTGAGAGGTGATGTACAGTACCGGAAAACTCTAATCACAAATAACGGCTCTCCAACTGGCGCTGGCAGTCCTGTTGGCATTGCAGTGGACCCAGCACGTGGGTAAGCCCCATTTAACACAGTCCTGGCACGGCCACTCATCCCCACAGCTACTGAGCTCTAACAGCCTCCTCATCGCCATCTGCTCTGCCTCTAGAGAGAGCTCAACCAGAGTTACTGAATACCACACTGCACACTCAAACCCCAGCAACGTACAACAGAGTACAATCAAGAAACAAGAAAGACATTTATAAGCCATCCTTTCTCACTCTAATATGAAAACATTACAACACCAATTTTGGGTAATATGACTATTCAACTCAGGTATGAACTGGTCCTCTGTGGGTTGAGAAAATTCTCTAACTTAATGAAAACCTTTAAAAAAAAAAAAAACCAGTGAATGAGCTCAGAAAATGTCTTGTTATTTAACTAAATGCAAGGCTAATGTTCTGAGCTCCTGAAAAGTGCATATTTTTGAGATTAAAGATTTTCATCCGACAGCTTTTATTTTTTTGTTTCACTTGTAAGACTATTAAAAAGCAATAACCATAGAGATCCATGACTATATTGAAAATGCCTGAGACACAAACACTAACCTCCATTCTTGAATATCTTCTAAGCAAACTGTACTGGACAGACCAGGGAACAGAGAGCGGCATCCCTGCCAAGGTGGCATCTGCAGACATGGATGGCTTAAACCCTGTCACCTTGTTCACCAACAACCTAGATCACATTGAGTTCATCACTGTGGACATCCAAGAGAACAAGCTGTACTGGGCTGTTACAAGCACTGGCATGGTGGGTCTTCACTCTCTTAGCTCTCAATTATCACCATTTGTTCATTCTATAAGGTTCTGACAGACGTAATGTGATATTCAACCTAATGTTAATCTTGGCAATTGTACAAAATGAACATACCACGTTTGACTGCCTGTCTGGCATGTGAATCTCCACAGATTGAGCGTGGTGATCCAGATGGGAGTAACCGCATCACCATAGTGACAGGCCTGTCTCACCCCTGGGGTGTGGCTGTCTATCAAAACTACCTCTACTTCACTGACCGCAACTTTGAGGTCATAGAGCGTGTGGACAAGTCCACAGGTGCCAACAAAGTTGTGCTGCGAGACAACGTTTCTGGACTCAGAGTTCTGAAAGTGCATTATCGAGAGAGTGAGTGACACAAGGAGACATCATCGTGTTTTTGGCTTGTTGTTGTTTTTTCTTGTGTTTGTCATACTGTATTCTCTCTACAAAATCAGCCTCTGCAGGTACATCCAATGGCTGCACCAACAATATGGGAGTGTGTGAGCAGCTCTGCCTGCCTCGGACACAGGGTCTGTTTACCTGTGCATGTGCCACAGGTTTTAAACTTAATGCTGACAACAGGACGTGCGCTCCCTACCAGTCCTATGTCGTCATCTCCACTCTGTCTGCTATCAAAGGCTTCAGTCTGGAAGGGGCAGACCACTCTGAGGCCATGGTGCCTGTGGCTGGGAGAGGTCAGTGATTCTCATACATACTACTGTATGTTGAAAAGGATACATTAATTTGATAAAGTTTCTAAAATGTTGAGTAAATTCAAGTCCAAAAATAAAAGTTTAGGTGGAGTAATAAACTGAATAACCAACTGACAGAGCAACTGAATATCAACTGTTCATGGTTGTTGTGTTTGAAATAACAAAAATGGCCTCTAATGACTGGGTTATCCTCCTGCAGGCCGTAATGCTTTACATGTTGATGTACACATGGCTTCTGGTTTCATCTACTGGTGCGACTTCAGCAGTACTGTGTCGACACAGAATGGGGTCAGACGGATCAAGCCAGATGGCTCAGGATTACGTAGTGTAGTAACATCTGGAATAGGACGCAACGGGATACGAGGCATTGCTGTGGACTGGGCTGCAGGTATGCTGTTGTACCAGCTCACAAATGTGTTCAACTAAGTATTGGTTTTGTTTAACAGCATACTGTCAGTAGTGTGAAATGAAGTCACTACGGTAAACTAAACTGTTATTGTAGGATCTTTGCTATACATCCATTCAGTGCCCTCCTGGTTGCATCTCTAATCTTCGCACAATAATAATATATTTTTATCCATGTGAAGTACTTCCACAACACTTACATAACACAGATGCAGGTAAAATAGGTCACTTGTTATGTAGGTGTTGGTTCTGAAATTGATGTGGATTAAGTTCACCACCATCAAAGCATCTTACCTTTATACTGTAGAATATATTGTAGACAGTTAAACTATCTGTTGCTTTCCTCTCTAGCTTTGGCAGCAAAAACAGTGTCACTTCTAATTGTTAGAATGGTCTGTATTGGTTATATTCAGTCATTATAATATTTTATTTCCCATTCTCATTGCAGGCTACTTAACATGTTGAATATGTTTGCAAGTGTATATAGCCTACAGTATATAATTAAAAGATTAAGTAATTTCCATGTATTTTTTGATAATTGTACCACATTTGTACTATTTCTTCTTTTTAAAATATTCAAATTTTGTCCTTAAATATAATGTCTTACTTTGCTGTCTTATATTACAACAACAGCCTAATTTTCCCACAGCAATGAAGAATTTCATTTTATCTGAATAAATGCACTGCTCTTAATCTGTTGGTGTAAACCAGGAAACTAAAAGAGAGCCTGACTAATTTGAACTTGCCGTATGACCCAGGTCTCAGGCAGCAGACTGCCTGGTAACGTCAAAGTTAAGAAGCTTTATCACATTGCTGGACTCACAAAGCAGGGAGATCAGTCCCATGCAGGTGACAGGAGATGATTTAATTAGCTAATTTAGGAAAAACAGAGACAGCTGCAGGTAGTAAAAATCTGTTTGCTTTGTTACTCATTTATAATTGCATCACTATAACTGAAGGCATAATAGATCTATTGTGTACTGATAACACCATCATAATGTCAGATAATTTCTACTTTACTTGTGACCTCTAGCAGTTTGTGATTGATGAACTCATGTTTTCATGACTTACAAATATATGATGCCACTTCAAACACTGAGCTTTCTGGATACTTTCCTCAGGGAACCTGTATTTCACCAATGCCTTCCTAACTGAGACATATGTGGAGGTGCTTCGCCTGAACACCACTTTCCGCAGGGTGCTGCTGAAGACCCAGGTGGACATGCCACGCCACATCGTGGTGGACCCCAGAAACAGATTCTTGTTCTGGGCTGATTATGGTCAGAACCCCAAAATTGAGCGAGCACTCTTGGATGGAACCAACCGCACAGTTTTAGTGTCATCAGGGATTATTACTCCACGAGGTCTCGCTCTGGACTGGCAAACTGGCTACGTCTACTGGGTAGATGACTCACTGGATATGATTGCCAGAGTCAACCCTCAAGGAGGGGAGACAGAGATAGTCAGGTATGGCAGTCGCTACCCAACTCCTTATGGAATCTCAGTGTTTGAGAGTAGTATCATTTGGGTGGACAGAAACCTCAAGAAGGTGTTCCAAGCAAGCAAACAGCCTGGCAGCACAGAGCAGCCGGCTGTCATTAGAGATAATGTCAACATGCTGAGGGACGTTACCATCTTTGACCAGCGTACCCAGCCTACCGCTGCCCAGGAACTTAACTACAACCCCTGCGTAGAGGCTAATGGAGGATGTGCCCACTTCTGCTTCGCCCTCCCAGGTTCTGGCACAGGTAACCAGAACAAAAAATGCAGCTGCGCTTTTGGGAATCTTGCAGCAGATAACGAGAGCTGTGTGGTGTCAAGGGATGATTATCTCATCTACACGACTGAGAGCACCGTGCGCAGCCTGCGTCTCAACCCCGACGACCATGCATTGCCCTTCCCTGTGGTCAATGTGCCACGTACCTCAGTGGCACTGGATTTTGACAACACTGACAGGAGGATCTACTTCACACAGAGCTCAGGTGCAGGAGCAAGCAAGATCAGCTACATCAGCCTGTCCTCTCCCACCGCAGCTCCTGTAGTGGTGGCCTCAGGTAGGTTTTGCACTTATACTACAACATACACTTTTATTTATTCCTCTTGGAGGTTTTTTATGGATGTAGGAATTGATACCAGTGATATTGCTGATGTTGCTTTGGTCCCTGTCTTTGGACAGATCTTGGGGCTCCTGATGGCATCGCTTATGACTGGATAAACAGAAGAATTTACTACAGTGACTATGTCAACCAGAGCATCACCTCCATGTCTATTGACGGCTCTCAAAGAACTATTATTGCCCATGTGTCCAGGCCAAGGGCCATCATGTTGGATCCCTGCAGGGGGTAAGACTAACACAACACACACTCTCTTTGTTCTTTAGATTAAACTGAGATTTAAAGTTAATCCTTCCTTGCTCCATAGATACATGTATTGGACAGACTGGGGAACCCATGCAAAGATTGAACGTGCCACCTTAGGTGGAAACTTCAGAACAGAGATTGTGAATAGCAGTCTTGTGTGGCCCAATGGACTGACACTGGACTACGAAGAAGAGAGACTCTATTGGGCAGACGCCAGCTTGTAAGATCTGAAAATTTCGACTATTGAAATATATATTCAATTTTGTCTATTACATTGTCAAGCTACTGCTAATATCATTATTTTGCTGTGCCATCAGACAGAAGATTGAGCGATCCTCTCTCATGGGGGCCAATCGGGAGGTCATCGTCAGCACAGCCATCTACCCCTTTGCTATGACCATGTTTGGCCAGTTCATCTATTGGACTGACTGGAACACACGCAGCATCTATCGGGCCAACAAGCACGACGGCTCTGACCAGAGGGCCATGATTCAGAACCTTCCATCTCGGCCAATGGACATCCATGTTCTGGCCAGTAGGAAGCAACAGCAGTGTGACAGTCCCTGCCAGCAGTTTAATGGAGGCTGCAGCCACATCTGTACACCAGGTACAAGCAGTTTCATAGTGTCACTTTGTTTTTCAGCATAATATTCTTTTAGTGCAGTAACTGATTGTTCAATGCAATGTCATCTTGTTAGGACCCAATGGAGCTGAGTGTCAGTGTCCGTCAGAGGGCCGCTGGTACCTGGCTGACAACAAGCACTGTATCCCTGATAATGGGACCCGCTGTCAGTCAGGCCAGTTTACCTGTATGAATGGCCGCTGTATTCGTGCCCAGTGGACATGTGACAATGACAACGACTGTGGAGATGGCAGCGATGAGTTGGAGAGAGTTTGTGGTAGGGTGTTCTTAAAAGAGCTTGAATTAATTTTGTTCCTCATTTGCATTTCTTCCTCATTTTGTTTTTTATTGAATCCTTTAAAATCTCTCTGTTGATTATTGGTCATAACGGTCCTCATAGCGCCCTTACTCCACCATGCATGAGTGAATCAGAACCCTCCTCTCTTCTCTTTACCTTCACTAATACTAACAAGTTCTACTTTTTTGCTTTAACAAATTTCTTTCTTAGGAGCTAAACCTGACTTCGGCTATGTTGGTGTGTATGCTTGCACTATGCTTGATTAAATTTCCATTAACATGTACCTAATTCCTAAGTATTAAAACAAATCAACACTAACAAATGAATCAATGTGCTTATATCCTTGCATGCAGTCCCACAGTTGCTGTCGTCCTTTATTGCCATGACAGGTAAAATGAACTTCCACTGTATGTCAGCACCCTTTCTCCTGATCCCACTCTCTATTGATCAGAGCTCTGACGTGTTCTTGGTTCTGATTGGCAGCCTTCCACACCTGTGAGCCTACAGTGTTTACTTGTGGCAACGGGCGTTGTGTGCCCTACCACTACCGTTGTGACCACTATGATGACTGTGGAGACAATAGTGACGAGGTGGGCTGTCTGTTCAGACCATGTGACCCAAACACAGAGTTCACCTGCAACAATGGACGCTGTATTGCAAAGGATTATGTTTGCAATGGAATCAACAACTGCTACGACAACGGCACCTCTGATGAACAGAACTGCCGTGAGTACCCTAAGTTTGCCACAGAAATCAAACAGCAGTAAATGTCCAAATCAAAGCGGTTATTACTCATAGTAAATATGTTCTAATTTGTGATTATCTCAGCGGAGAGAACCTGCCAGCCAGAGCACACAAAATGTCAGTCCACCAACATCTGCATCCCACGTTCATACCTGTGTGATGGAGACAACGACTGTGGGGACATGAGCGACGAGAGCCCTACACACTGTGGTGAGTTCAGCAGCAGTTTTAGGGTTAAAGCAATGCTTTTTTCTGTTTCAGTTGCTAATTAATATTTTCTATCGCTATATTAATCATGTGTTTATAGCCTAAATTGGCCTTTTTCACGGCAGATATTTTGACAGGTCCTTGCAGAAAAGGCACAGTTGTAATTAATAGGCTGCATTAATTATGGCTGCATACTGTTTAGTTGTACCAGTTCCAGGCCCCAGGGTAACACCTGTGTTTTTCCTGCTATGACAAGTCAAAATGTCAGCTGCAATAAAAAGTTCATTGTCTTGCCACACACTAAATAGTTTACTGTACATTGAGAAATAAATTGATATTTCAGACACTTATAAATAATCATCATTTTGTGTCATGGTTGACAGGTGTAGTGTTGCATCACTGTAATTTTCACATCCATCCCTTAATAAACTAAAAGGATTTTACAGAGAAACAAAAATGGAAAAACACTGGCACCAACTGCTGTTACTGTGAATCAAGCAAAGCAATAGCAACATATTTGGATTTAATAATTTTAAATACTGCTTGTTTCCTGTGTTTGGATTCAACCCACAGTGAGCAGGAATAATTTATATTGAGTATGATATGTTGCAAATAAGGGATCTTTAGTCTGCTCAATCTGGGTAAAACAGGATTTGAATCTACTTAAAGTTATGAGAAAAAAAAGGTATAAAAGAGTCAAAAACAGCCCAGTGTTTATCCCACCCCCTCATCAGCATGTTAAGATTCCCACAGTCCTCCAAGTGATTTCATGCCTTTCTACATCTTCTACATAGCGACATCCACATGTTCCCAGAGTGAGTTCCGTTGCTCTAGCGGTCGCTGCATCCCCGCCCACTGGTACTGTGATGGAGGGGCTGACTGCTCCGACGGCTCTGATGAACCCCTCTCCTGCAGTGAGTGTTGCACAACTCTCTCTCACCCCCCAAAACGGGCCTGTTGGCTTTGTGTGTCTGGCCCCCGCCCCATTATCAGCTGCTCGGTTATTGTGTGTTTGTGTCTGGCCGCCAATCTGCATCTGTGTGCTGTGAGTAATGTAGCGGAGAGTGCAAGTCAGTGGTGTTTTTCTTTGTTGACGATGTGGTCAGTCAGGCCTCCTATTGTGTGCTGCATTCCTCTGTGGTGACGCCCCTCAGTGTCCCCTGACAAACAGCACCTCCCCCTCCCTTTGTCCACCAGGGGTTACAGAGCCTCACTTTGGCTTTTGTTTAGATAGCTCACCATGCATGGGAATGTGGAGTTGCCATGACTATTTTGAAAGCTTTGCTAGTGTTGTATTGTGCCTTGCTTATTAGTAGAAAAGCAGTGGGGGAAGTACCTGAGATAATTGGCAAAAACAAAAAGGAAAAGAAGTTGTCACAAAAAAGGGATAATAATTTATATTGAAAATAAATGATTTGAATATAAAAGATACTGTGCTGTATTATCTACAGTTTAATGTTATATGATTTGTCTCTGCAGCCACACTGGTCAGAACCTGCAACACAGATCAGTTTCGCTGTGACGATGGCAGGTGCATTGCCTCATCCTGGATCTGTGATGGGGACAATGACTGTGGCGACATGAGTGATGAAGACCAGAGGCATAATTGTGGTATGCATCCTTTCATTACTTCTTATGCTTTGTCTCTTTCCACTTCTTCTTTCTCCCTGTCCTCTTCTTCTTCCTTTTCTGCATCTTCCCACTTCTTCATCTCCAACCCTTGTAGCCCATCCTCTTGTTCCCTATCACTTCTCCACTTTGCCCCCTCCTGCTTCCCTCATCCTCTCGTTATTCAGGACGCTGATGGATTAGGATACACACCACTGGGGGAGTGTTGTGTGGGAGACACTGGCAGTCAGTACCCTGCATCTTAGTCTCCTGTAGAAGGTCTGACATACAAGGAGCTGACATTCCTGATTTCTCCTGCCTCACTCGTTACTTTGTGCATGTCTCCTTTCTCTGGCTTCCTGGCTCAGGGTGGGTCAAGTCTCTTATGCCTCACCAATGTGTGCTCCAACAATAAGATGCCTGAAGCTAAAGACTTCTTCTCCTACTTCTCCTCTGTAGGAGACTCACTTCAAACAATGTGGATCAATCACATTAGATGCATAAAGAATTTGAAGTCCCGGCTGCATGTTTTGAAATACAGTTTGGAATGTTTGGATTGCCAAAAATGCAGGTTGACACAAGGTCATCGCCATCGTTATTTAACTTCTTGTAAATCCCCCTGCCTGATTTTGTTGTTTTTTTTCCAGCCAATCGCACATGCTCAAGTGCAGAGTTTACCTGTGTGAACAGCCAACCACCTCAGCGGAAATGTATCCCACGTGACTGGGTGTGTGATGGAGACGCAGACTGTGCAGATGCATTGGATGAACATCAAAACTGCACACGCAGATCCTGTGGCATCAATGAGTTCACTTGTAGCAATGGCCTCTGCGTACGTGGCTCCTACAGGTTAGAAAAATGAACTATTTTAGAATGTCATAAATTACTGTAATCAGTCTGTCTGGCAGTGTGAGTTCATCTTTTGTGGCCCTTCTTCTAAAATCAGGTGTGATCGTCGTAATGACTGTGGGGACAGCAGTGATGAGCAGGGCTGCACCTACCAGCCGTGCCAGCAACACCAGTTCACCTGCCAGAATGGCCGCTGCGTGTCCCATGACTTTGTCTGCGATGGCGACAATGACTGTGGGGACGAGTCTGATGAGCTGGAGCACATGTGCCGTACACCAGCACCCACCTGCCCCCCTGGAGAGTTCAGATGTGACAACGGACACTGTATCCCCCTGAGCCAGGTGTGTGACAGGAATGACGACTGCTCTGACAACAGCGATGAGAAGGGATGCGGTGAGTGTGAGAAGATTTTCAGAATTGTTCAAGAAATTGTGCCATAAATCATATCCTTTTAACCTATCAGTTTCTTCAGTGTTTGTCTCCAGTTGGGTTTCTCCATCTGATGCATGCTCCCTCTAGGGGAGATGTCAAAGAAGTGCTGGAGGCAGTGTGGGGAAAGACAGAGAAATAGAGCCACAAATTGTCATCAAGAAGTGATTGGATGACAATTTGGACAACAACCAAATTATAAGACAATTGTGTTTTCTGCAATACTAATTATAATTGGCACATAAATGCTGCAGTTAGATATTGTATAACAAATGATCAGTGATATTCTGTGTTGTATAGCATTCTAGCTACACAGAACTGGGATTGGAACCAAATTAAAATACTGTGATTTTGATTATGTCTGAGCATCTCATATTTATAGTTATTAGGTTAGTTACTATTGTTAGTTATTATATTTATAAGGTTAGAATAATGAGCCATAGTATAGATTAAAAAAAAAATTGATCTGAAAAGACAAAAAAAAGAATAAATAAATAGTTAAATTAATAAATACAATAACACAAATAATACAGCTTATCATCGTTGTTTTCTTTCTCTATGAATAGATTGGTCTGACAGGATAAAGTGTTGTCTTTGCTAATGGCTTTAATAACTTTGTTGATATTATGTTTCTTTGACTGTAGGTGTCAATGAATGCACAGACCCATCCATCCATCACTGTGATCACAATTGCACTGACACACCCACTAGCTTCATCTGCACCTGTCGCCCCGGCTACCGCCTCATGTCTGACAGCAAAACATGCGATGATGTCAACGAGTGTGCAGAGACACCGAGGGTGTGCAGCCAGGTCTGTGAGAACACTGTTGGCTCCTACATGTGTAAGTGTGCCCCGGGATTCCTCCGAGAGCCGGACGGCCACAGCTGCCGTCAGAACAGCAACATCTCACCCTACCTCATCTTCAGCAACCGCTATTACCTTAGGAACCTGTCAACAGACGGGCAGGCCTACTCTCTGATCCTGCAGGGCCTGACCAGTGTGGTGGCCATAGACTTTGACCGTGTCGATAAGCGTCTTTATTGGATTGATGTGAGCCGCAGAGTGATTGAGAGGATGTCCTTTAATGGCAGTAACAGAGAGGTGGTGGTCAATGGAGTCCTGCATGGAGAGGGCCTTGCAGTTGACTGGATAGCCAGGAAACTCTACTGGGTGGACAGCTTCTTGGATTGTCTCAAAGTGTCTGAACTGGATGGTCGGTTTGTGAAGAAACTGGCTGAACACTGCGTCGATGCCAATAACACCTACTGCTTCGAAAACCCCAGAGCCATTGTGTTGCATCCCAAATATGGGTGAGTCGGAGGCAAGGAGGAATTAAGTTTTAGGATAGAGCCTGATCAATATCGGCAGGGCTGTCATGATCGCCAATATTGGTTTGTCACAATATACTGGTATCAGCGTATATGATGACGGATAATCTAAAAGAAATTGTAGTGCAGTAAGTAAATATTTTATTGGCAGAATTATAAAACTTTATTGGTAACGCTTTATTTTATGTGACTGTAATTTCCTCTGAACTTTCCTGAAAGAATTATGTAATTTGGTACTAATTATAGAGAAAATAGAGACAGAATAGAAGTTTTGACAGTTTTTTTTTGTTAGGATTTTGTTAAGTTTATGAGCTCCATTTAGTAAATATTAATTCATTATTCACTTATTATTGTAAACTCTTGAATGTCTGTTGACCTGTAGACAAATTCTCACATTTTTGCATAGTCAGTTGCATTGACTCTTCAGGTTACTCTAGCAGTTAATTGGAATTAATTATCTGGAAATGTATCAATTAAATGTTACCTACAATTGGTACCAAATCACATATTGTTATCAAGAAATGATGGACCCATTAAATAAAAAGTAACTTTTTTGTTTGTTTTTGATTAATCATTTTTATTCATAATATTAAAATGTTTAGTTAAGGTAACTGGTAACAAAATGTACTGTCATCTTATTGCTACTGTCATCTTGTGAGATGTAATAACGTTTGTTGTTCAATTGTAAAATATACTGCTTTATCTCAAATATTAAATAACCAAATTTAAGGAATCCTTGTCAAAAGTACTAAAAAATATTATTCAGTGTCTTTCGGTGTTTTAAAAAATACAGTATCAGTTTCTCACTCTTCCTCATACTGAGTGAAAACTAGTGAAAGGTTTTTGTTCAGAAGTACAGATTCTCTTTTCTTCAGATATATGTAGATATAATGTGATCTAAAGTACTTTTTTCTTGGCTCCCTGTTAGATTTGTATACTGGACCGACTGGGGAGACAAAGCCTTTATAGGTCGTGTTGGAATGGATGGAACCAACAAAGCAGCCATCATCACCACCAAGGTAGAGTGGCCCAACGGGATCACGATTGACTACACTAATGACAAGCTGTACTGGTCGGATGCTCATCTCAGTTACATCGAGTAAGTACATTTGTCAGGAAGTGATCACACTGTTTTTGTCTACACTGTTTTTGCAGTGAGACTTGTAAACCTTTGACTTTATTTCTTTTGTCAGATACTCGGACTTGGATGGTCAGCACAGACACACAGTGTATGATGGAGATTTGCCCCACCCGTTTGCCCTGACTGTGTTCGAGGACACCGTATACTGGACTGACTGGAACACACGCTCGGTGGAGAAAGGCAACAAATATGACGGCTCTGGTCGTCAGGTCCTGGTTAACACCACTCACAGACCATTTGACATCCATGTATGTCATCCTTACAGGCAGCCTATTGGTGAGTTAAAATCTCAGAATCTTGTGTTCATTAAATGTTTACAAAACAGTTGTTTCTCATCTTGATGTGTCCACCTTAAGTTGATTTAAGTACAGGTATTGACCACAAGCTGAACAATACCTGGCCCATATTTGCCCAGCTGTGCTGAATTGAGAACGTTTGACCGACCGCGCCTCTTCCTTTGTCAGTAAACAATCCTTGTGCGGTGAACAATGGAGGCTGCACTCACCTGTGCCTGATCCATCATGGGGGGCGGGAACACACCTGTGAGTGCCCCGACCATTTCCTGACTGTCCAAATAGGAGGTGTGACCCAATGCCTTCCCATGTGCACCAGCACCCAGTACAGATGTGCTAACAATGAACGGTTTGTCAAGATTCCTTCTTGTGGTATGCCTTATGATCTTTTTATATGATGTGCAACATTTTAAACATCAGCATATCCTTGTTGAAGTGACAGTGATCCATTAGTGGGACTACTATAAACGTGCTGTATTAGACTACTGTTAGGATGATTGGTAGTTGTTGCCTCATGCCAGGGGTTTGGTTAGTATAGTAAAAATTAAAAACTGAGACCATCACTTTTCTATCACAAAAGGCTTGTGCTACTTTAATCCTGACATTGCTTTGTGTGTTTTTATTGTTTCTTTTAGTAGCAGTATTTAAATAGGCTGTTCACTTGCTCCGTCCATCATCTGTAATTTCAAAAAACTGAAATATACAGTAAATCTCTGTTTGCTCTCTTTGCAATGGAAACACAGCGCTCCCTGCTGTTTGTGTCATAACATAATCCAACAGATTTTTCCAAAATGTGCAGCGATGGGTCAGTCGAGGCTACAAATCTTCTTTTATGTAATCATACTTGTGTGTAAAAGTTAATGTAATAATGTAAAATTAGTGTAATAATGATTTGTTGATGTGAAATGCTACACATGCCGTATTTAGTTTTTATGTCTACTGTTTCAGTAGCCTTTCACAGAGTTGTAAGCAGTTATGTAGGCAATGTAATGAGTTTTGAATGGTTAAAGGGAGTCAAGGAAACCTTTTGGAATTTGTTTTATTTAATGTGCTCTGCGCTGTATAGATATACATGGATTTTTTTTTTCCCACATAATGTAAAGCTCTGGAAAACATGCTGAGCATTTTTGGCCCTGTCTCTGCTTCAACAGATGTATTCCTATCTGGTGGAAATGTGATGGTCAGAGGGACTGCAGAGATGGCTCAGATGAGCCCTCCACCTGCCCGACTCGCCACTGCAGGCTCGGCCAGTTTCAGTGCAATGATGGAAACTGTACCAGTCCGCACTTCCTGTGCAACAGCAACCAGGACTGCCATGATGGCTCAGATGAAGACCCTGTACTATGCGGTGGGTTGAGTTCTCTTAGCTGACTCAGTTTATAAGCTTTTATTAATTTCTCCAAAATGTAATGTATTCTTTGAGGCTCACTTTTAATGCTTTTACTTCATTTTGTTTTCAACATGTCTCTGTTTCTCATGACTTTATGTAAAAACTTGTTACAGTTAACTGATTGACGTGTTTTCCCTCTAGCTACACACCAGTGTGAAAACCACCAGTGGCATTGTGCAAACAAGCGGTGTATCCCCGAGTCATGGCAGTGTGACGGTGAGGACGACTGTGGTGATCAGTCCGACGAGGACCCTGCCCACTGCTCCACCAGGACCTGTCGTCCCGGACAGTTCAAGTGCCGCAATGGACGCTGCATCCCCCAGAACTGGAAATGTGATGTTGATGATGATTGTGGTGACAACTCTGATGAACCATTAGAGGAGTGCAGTAAGTAATACACAGGTTCTTTCTCCTTTTTTTTTTAATTTTTTTTTTTTTAACACTGCTCATGCAGGTATTTCTTTAATTGTACAATGGCCCCAATCTGAGTTCAAGGTTAAACTAACCCTTAAAGTCTGACTCCCTTTGGCATTAAATATCCATGTGTTTTGATGTTCAAAATAGTGGACCTTTGTGGTGTTTTCTCCACAGTGGGACCAGCGTATCGATGTGACAACCACACAGAGTTTGACTGCAAGACCAACTACCGCTGTGTGCCGCTGTGGTCTGTTTGCAATGGCCACAACGACTGCAGAGACAACAGTGATGAGCAGGGCTGTGGTGAGTCTGCAACAACCATCCTTGAGACAAAACTAAACTCCTGTTTACATTGTGGCAGTGATTTGAAGACTGTTTGTTATTAGGATTGAATATATGTTTAAGCTTTCCGAGTTGAGTCACATTTTTTCGCTGATGGTAATATGATTCCAGAGATCTCAGAAGATTAAAAAATGTACAGCATGTAAGCAAGATTATGTGTTCGAAGAGTGAGTGAGGGGCAATTAGCCAACACCTCAGCCTCCTGTGGAACATTACACAGTGAGGTAGTGGGAGGTGCCGATGGAGAGGGTCTCACCACTCACCCTCCCCCACCATTTGCCTCTCTCTGAGAGCACCACAGATTTATGAGCTGTCCGGTGGTATGGGTCCACATATATGTGTGGATGTGTGTGTGTTGTTGCTCTGTCCTTGCGTGGGGGCAGGGTTCACACAAGTCTCTTTGTACTTTGCTACGATCCAAACACACTCTCCGCGGCCCTCCCGTCTCTTATCGGAGGCCCTCACTCCATTAGTGCCATTCCCGCGCAGGACGGGAGATCCGTTGCTAATCTTTCTGTAAGAATGTAGTAGATGGGCCAGGTGGAGGGCTAGGGGTGCAGGACTAGCTAACACTGCGCTATCTTTGACCCCCAGCACTGTGTGGTAGAGACGGCTCAGACCAGCTCTCCTCCACTCCTCTCCCATCTGTGCTTCTCATCTCCTGCAGTCTTATCCTCTACAGACACATAGAGGCATGGATAGAGGTCACCCATCTGTCCTAGGCATGCTGCCCTCCTCCCTCTATGACTATTGCAGTTTAATTAAAAAACAAGATGCCTTTCATTTCAAACTGACATTTTTATCATTACTTAAAAGCCTAGAAGATTTCCAGTCATATCGTGCTGTTGTTGCTTGTATTGATCAAATTATCCACTGCGGCGTCATCGTCTTTTCTCATCTCTGACTGCTGAATGTAGAAAGCAATTTCAACAGTGAGAGTTTTCCATCCTCACTGTGTCATTCAAAGTTTAACATACAGATAGCAAGATAATGAAGAAGAGAATGTTAATCTGTGAAACTGATTGTAATGCACATAATACACTCCGTTTATTTGGTACACCTAGTTAATTCAGTGACCAGTTTCATGTACCTGCTCCTTTCCCAGATGAATTGACCTGTGATCCTAGCGGAGACTTCCGCTGTGACAACCACCGCTGCATCCCGCTGAGATGGAGGTGTGACGGGGACGACGACTGCGGGGACAACTCTGATGAACGCAGCTGCAGTGAGTGCTGTTCACTGATGAAGTTACAGCAGTCAGTTGTGTTTGAGGGTTTGGTTTGAGTACTGACATGAGCGGCAACAGTGAAAAGCTGTGTACATTGTTTTGATATCATCCAAGTGTCTTTTAAGTAGGTTCACTGTGGGATTTTATCTTCGCTCCTATGAATTGCCCAAATGAAAAAGGGGTGTTGATGGCAAAGAAAAGTCCTGCTATGATTTTATCAGACAGCAGGGAAGTTCTGTAAGAGGCTCAACACTTCTGCCGACAGAGGAGTGCTGAGAGAGGTAGTCTTATCAGCTGCTAGAGAAACAGGCTGTCCTCAGCGTGTCAGAAAGTGGGAGTGAAGGAGTCTGTCACCCTTTGCCCTAGATAATTTAAACATGTCTGAGAACATGCCAGTTAATAGGCATAATTTAGCTTCTCAAGGGAGAAACGGTGACTGGGGTTAAATCATGGTGGTATCGCTCCCCTTATTGCTGCGCTGCTGATGCCAGGAGAGTTTGTTTCCAGTGACCTCATGAGCTCACTGCAGAGTAACGGCTGCACATACTGCTCGTATGTGTGGGTGTTGGCTGTTTTCTGTCATGATATGTAGGTAAATAATAGACAGCAAGAGCTTTTGGCATCCCTCTGATGAATGCATCTGTGTAATGGAAAGTGGATAAAAAACAAAAATAATGTCCTGCATTTGCTTGATTCCACACTGTTTCATTTCTGTTTTCATGTTTTCCCTCAGCTCCACGCGCATGCACAGAGAGTGAGTTCCGTTGTAATAATCTTCGCTGCATTCCCGACCGTTGGGTCTGTGACCATGACAACGACTGTGAGGACAACTCAGATGAAAGGGACTGTGGTAAGTGGAGGCTCTTTGTTGGCTGGCTGTTTGTGAGTAACGGAGGGCTGCACTAAACAAAGAAGCAATAAAACTTCACGTTTTGAAGCATAGACAAACAGGACCACCTATAGTCATCTATTCAAAAATAGTTTATTCACTTTGCTACAACTGAAGGGCTTCTTCCTTACAGTGCTGGTAGAGTGCAGGACACTATTTTACAAGTTCAAGTCTCACTGGACTGGAAGTTATTCTTGATGAGATACATGAAGTAAGAGAGTATTTCCTGTGTAAGAATAAAGAATAAATTGTGGGGATTTGGGGTCTTTTTGCTAAATGTGTCTTTACTGTAGTCATGACAAAAACAAAGTGCTCACCTTTCCCACGAGTGGAGTATACTTTTGTGTGAAATAATGCTATGTTTTGTGCTGGTTTGTGTTGCAGAGTTGCGGACTTGTCATCCCGGTTACTTCCAGTGCGGCAGTGGACATTGTATCGCTGAACGCTTCAAATGTGATGGCAACGCCGACTGTCTGGACTATACAGATGAGACGTCTTGTCGTAAGTGTCCCGCAGTGAATGCTTTTCCTTGTGCTATCTTTGGTGATAATTACTGTCTTCATCACAAAAAGAGAGTTTTAACATTTAAGTGAATATAGCATGCATGTGTTCTTTTTTATCGCCTTCTGGTCTTGGCCTCATTGGGATTGAGAATTGTGAGTTACAAACTTGAGTTTGACGGAACGGTTCTGACTTTCAGCGACCCGCTTTCCCAACGGCACATATTGCCCCCCCTTCCTGTTTGAGTGCAAGAACCACGTATGTGTCCAGCCTCATTGGAAATGTGACGGAGACAATGACTGTGGAGATAACTCAGACGAGGAGCTTCACCTCTGCTGTAAGAAGAACACAGACACTCAGTCCAGCATGCACAAAACCAAAGCTTATTAGATTGTTGTCCTGCCTGGAATAACATCAAACTTAATATTAGCTCACTATTTGTAAATGGATGTGTAAATTTGCTCTAGGGTTTTCTTGAGTCTAGCTGTTTCTGTTCATCTACAGTGGAAATCCAGTGTGAGACTCCGTTCCGTTTCCGCTGTGACAACAACCGCTGCATCTACAGCCATGAGCTGTGTAACTCTGTTGATGACTGCGGTGACGGCTCCGATGAGAGACAGGAAAACTGTAAGTATGATTGTTTGTAGTTGATGGTCTAATCTATCTACTCAGTTTTATGTCATTTTCTATTGTTTCTTTTTTGAACATAACTACATGCATCTACGGCATCTCTTGAGTTGATGTGTTTCTCTCCATCTAGGCCAAAGCCCCACTCATGGACCCTGTACAGATGATGAGTACAAATGCAGTAACGGACAATGCATCCCTCTACAGTACGCCTGTGATGATTATGATGACTGTGGAGACCAGTCGGATGAGCTCGGCTGCCGTGAGTACATTCAAAATGAAAAATATCCTATACTTAAACTCTATTTTGTTTACTTCCCAGAAACAACCAGTGGTTACTTCACTATGTACTAACATTCGGATAATAAATAAATAAAATCAAAAATCATTCATTCAGCTGAGTTTAGTTCAGATCACTTGTAGTAAGTTAAATGAACATATTTTACAGTGGATTTATTCAGTACCACCGCCATGACTATAATGATGATAATGATGAACCACCTTGGTCACTTTTATTGACCTGATTGGGTGCAAGAATAACTTCCATGAGTGTCTAGTTTGACATTCAGTGTGTGTATTTCTGTCAGACCACGGTGGTGGGCACATGTGCAGCGACAACATCTGTGAACACAACTGTACCGACCTGACGCAGGGAGGCTTCCTCTGTTCGTGCAGGCCCGGCTACAAGCCCAGAATGTCAGAAAAACACACCTGCGAAGGTAAACAACACATCAATTAGTCAGTCACGTACTGTGTCTATTTAAACACTGACACTGAAGTGTTTTTCTACCTTCAATTCATGTTTTTCTCTTTTTCATTCCGTCTGCGCATGGAAACAGATGTGAATGAGTGTGAGGTGTATGGCACGTGTCCTCAGGAGTGCAAGAACACAAAAGGCAGCTACGAGTGCTTTTGTGCTGAAGGCTTTCTCTCTTTTGGTGAGCCACATGGGACAGAGTGTGCTGCCCAGGGTAAGTGCTCGGCATTTGCACATAGAAGAATATTCTTTACAAATATTCCCTTTCATTAGCGTGTTAAGCCAAATTCTGCATTGAACTTGCTAAAAGCATTCACCACACATCAATTTCTGTATAGGAAACCCACCAGTGCTGCTCTTGCCAGACAACGTTCGCATCCGTCGTTTCAACCTGTCCTCTGAGCAGTATTCAGACTATGTGGACAATGCTGAACACATCCAAGCCTTGGACTACCTGTGGGATCCAGATGGACAAGGACTCAGTAAGACTTCTACTGTAAACCTTTTAATGTTGTTGGCTGCAATGAATATAAAAGCCGAAAGATCTCTAAGTTTTGACAACCTTTATCCCCTGATGTGCTGTAGGTATTGTGTACTGGACAGTTCTGGGTCGGGGATCTCAGTTTGGCTCTATCAAACGTGCCTACATGACCACATTTAACGATCACGGCAACAACCCAGTGAAAGAGGTGGATCTGAACCTGAGATACATCGCTAATCCTGACGGCATCGCTTTGGACTGGGTTGGCGGGTAATTCACCAACATTATGACTTAACCAGTGCAGAGGTTGCTCTAAATTTTGTTCAGTTGCTCAGTATGTATTTATGATCTTTTATAGGCACATTTACTGGACAGATTCAGGTACCAATCGAATTGAAGTGGCCAAACTAGATGGGCGGTACAGGAAGTGGTTGATCCACACAGACCTCGACCAGCCTGCTGCTATTGTTGTCAATCCATCTCTCGGGTATGAGGCTGTTTGCATCCTTAATTTCTTTGTACAGTATGAACAGGCTTTGTATCCAAACAAAAAATGATGTGTATTTGATGATGATTGTTTCTATGTTGGCAGAACTATGTACTGGACAGACTGGGGCAGAAAACCCAGGATAGAATCAGCGTGGATGGACGGTCAGCACAGAGAGGTGCTGGTGAAGGAGGAGGACCTGGGCTGGCCTACTGGACTTGCTGTGGACTATCTAAATGGAAATAGGATCTACTGGTGTGACTCCAAAGAAAACATCATTGAGTCCATGAAGCCTGATGGCACAGACAGGAAGATCATCATATCAGGAGGTCAGAACACTGAGATGTAGGACAGCCAGTCTGCAAAAATACAAACAGATATGAAGTTTTGTGGGCGGCACTGATATATCAAGTATTTTATTCAAATAACAGCGGAGGTGATTCAAGATTGACTATAATGTGCTAACAGTATTGTGTTTTCTCTGTTTCAGACATTGGACATCCCTACAGTCTGGATGTGTTTGAGGGGCATGTGTACTGGACAACAAAAGAGAAAGGTGAAGTGTGGAGGACTAACAAGTTTGGGAAAGGGAATAAAGTCAAAGTTCTGACCATCAACCCCTGGCTGACTCAAGTACGCATTTACCAGGAGCACCGACACAACCAGTCAGGTCAGAACACAGAGGGATTCATACAATGGTTGTTCAGAATAAGAGAGAAAGTGTTAGTGTGCTATTGTGTGTCATGTCTAAGGTAGATATATTAAGAAAAGGTTCTCAATATGTCACATAATGAAAATAAAAAATTATGAATGGATCTGACGACTTTATGCGGCAGCTTTTGCAAAAACAAGCCCTGTCTGACTCCCCTTTCCATCCATCTACACATGACCCAGTCAGTTTAAAATTGCACTTTATTTTATCTTAGGCAACTTGGAGTATATTTACTACTCCAAACCAAAAAGTACAGAAGAGAAGAGAGAATAGTAATCAGCATTTATGTTTGGAAATGTATATTTTTTAAATATTAATCTTTTTTCATGTGTGTCCTGGACAAGAAAGGCAGCAATAACAAGCAGTTACAAACAACATCAGATAGATAACACAAAACATGCCGCAAAATCAGAATCAAACATAAATGCAATTATAAAATCATGAATACAAATTTGAATCCAATCAAAGATTTCATTCTAGACACAACCTAGATAGCCCCTTAAAACAACCCAAGAGCTGCCGAAAAGACCAATTTAAAACAATAACTACCCCAAAACATTGGCATCTAGAAGAGAGAGCATACCGTTAATGCAGCAGTGATTTGAATTCACAGAAAGAGGCCAGGTTTTGAGATCTAATTGTAGAGGGTTGCAGGCAGTGAGAGCAGCATACATGAAACCTTTTTTTTTTTTTTTTACATAGTTCAGTGTGGACTTTGAGAAGTGTTTCTAAAAATGAATCCTGGAAAACGAAGAGCATAGCTGTTCACATATTTTGTTGTCAATCAAGAACACAGCTGTGTAGATGAACTGTAATAAAGATTTGCTGACGTGGTCATGAAATGTGTTATCAACTTGCTATTAGTTCACTTCAAAGGGTGTATTTCCAGGAACTTTCTTTTGCTCTGAATGACATCTAACAGTGTTATCCTTTTTGCTCTTCCCTCTTCAGTGCCCAGCCCTTGTAAGAATGTGTGCAGTCACCTCTGTCTCCTCCGGCCAGGTGGATACACCTGCGCCTGCCCGCAAGGGTCCTCTCTGGTGGAGTTTGACTCCAATGAATGTGATGCAGGTAAACAACCGCCTGAGTGCATCTGCTGCCTGCACTCTTTTGGCCGTGTTGGCTGTTGTGTTGCATTCATAAATCCATTCTTCACATGTGCTTGTCTGCTCCTCTGTAGCTTTGTGAACCTGTGGTGTGATATTGTTTTGTTGTTGTTGTTGTTGATTCTGTGTATGCCTGGCATTTGCTCCTTCAGCCATTGAGGCACCCGTTGAAATGCCCCTTGCATGTAGATGCATGAATGGTGGAACCTGCTACACCGATGAAGGCGGTCTGCCCAAGTGCAAGTGAGTTTAGTTGTAGGTGCCATTTACACCAGTGATTGATTGATTCCCAGTCACTCATATCCAGTAATGCCTGATATTTTTTGGTATTCCACCTTTTTCAAATATACTTTTAAGATGTTTGTTTTCACATGTAAGAAAAGGATGTTTATTATGACTTTCTGCAGATGTCCATACGGTTATATGGGCAGCTATTGTGAGATGGGGAAGTCAAGGGGCGCTCCAGCAGGAACAGGTACTGTGATTCATCCATTATCTAACTTTGGGGTCCCTGGTTGTCATGTGGGAGCTGCTGTACAGCAGCAGTGATGATATGTTGGCTTTACTGGAGCAGATCAAGGCCAGACATGATGAGGTCACGCTTCTTGCTAATCTACTTAAAAGCTACTCCGGCCAACAAAACAGCTTAGAAAACAGTCTGACTCATCAGTTGCTGAAGATGTTGACTCACACATTTCCTTAATAAATATTCAAGTAATACTTCACTAGATCACTGTTTAACTTCTTTAATGGTTTAGTAAACTAATGGGTCATCCAAAGCACATGAACAGTAATGGACTAGTCAGCAAAATGTTTTACAGTAGGAATGTTTATGATCAGCACCGTATTGCAAGTGTCCAACATCTATACAACTAAATATTTTCTACTTTTTCTTTAGCTGTGGCCGTTCTGCTGGCCGTCATTATTATCCTGATTACTGGAGCTTTGGCTGTTGGGGTTTTTCTCAACTACAAACGAACAGGATCTTTCATACCCTCCATGCCCAAACTACCTAGGTATGTTGGCTCTCTGTTTTTTTAGATGGAAGTCACCTCCTCCCACTGCATGTGCTTATAAGTGAAAACTGTACTAAAGCTGCTTGAGATCCAAGTTCAAACTGGAGTGTTTTGTTTCTGTCCAGCCTCAGCAGCCTAGTGAAGTCCGGTGACACGGGGAATGGGGTGACGTTTCGCTCAGGTGATAATGTTGATCTCGGACCGTCACACATTGGAGTGTCATTCATTGACACAGCCATGCAGGTGGTGAGTCCTGGTGCTTACTAGCAGTTAATATTCACTGAAAGTGCACTATCAGCCTTTTTGTCTCACAAACGAGTTCTCTTTGTGATATTTATTGACAACTTTCATTTTAGCAGTCCTTCTAGAACTGCTTGTATCAGCAGCAGTTGGGGAATAATTAAAGGTGTGTCTTTAATGAATGCAAAGAGAAATCTTATTAATATAGTATCCCCATAGGACGATAATTTTGCCATGGAAGCTGGGAGGCAGCCAGTCACATTTGAGAACCCATTATACGCCACTGCTCCTGGAGTGTCTGGAGATCCTGCAGTCATTCATGCCACACAGGTACTCATGAATGTATGAATGAACACATTAACGCCACATGTAAACTAAAACTTCCAGCAGTTGACAATCGTGCTCCAAAGAAAACAAATCATTGATAAAAACCACGTACTGTACATGGTTCAGTGGTTTTCATAATTTCAGCAACTTCCAACAGCAAGTAATCTTTTAATTCAGTAAAAGCTTCTTTAGGTCCTTGGGAAGACTGTTTGTGAACAAAACGTTGTCATGTCCATGTAGAATAAAATAAAATATAGCAACAATGCAGGATTTTTTTGTTTTTGTGCATGTAATTGTTATCCAGCACCTGCAGAGAATTTATGGATCTGCGTGTGCCTACTCATTGTTTTATTAAGGCCTCAGAATTAAAGATTAATGTTATTAGTTAAGCCATTTAGTTTAATTGTCATGGCTGATGAAACTGACATGACTTCCTAACAGGTGACTGTTAATGTGAGCGGTGAGCAGCTGGAGAACAAGTTTGTGAACCCGGCGTATCGCGGAGATCAGAGTGTGGGCGTTGTGAACACTTCTTCTGTCAGCACCAAACCTGTGCAGGTGAGTCTCTTATATACAGCATGTCCACATGAAACTATGTGAGCTAAATGATTTAAGCGTGAAGCCACCTCACTGTTTGTGTTTGTCTGCAGGAGTCAAAGTGGAGCTTATTCAAGCGGAAATTAAAGCCGAGCGCCACATTTGAAAACCCTTCATATTCAGAGGTAAGTTTAGACAATGAAAAACACTTTTAAGACACCAGTTAGAAAACAGAACGTGCAGGTACTCCTTCGACTTGTTTACCCTCTGCATTGTTTTACAGATGAAGGATGAAAAGCCTGTAGGAAGCAGTGGGGACTCTTCTGCCCCTGAGCCCTCTCCGTTTGTCCCCCCTGCCAAACCTCCGAAGAGGGATCGTCCGAGCACCTTTTCGCCAACCGAGGACAGTTTCAAAGACACAGCCAACCTTGTGAAAGAGGACAGCGACGTATAACCCCTCTCTCACGGACTGGAATTGAAAAATAAAGAAACACACTTTGCACAGAATTTATTTTTTTATGCAGCCTGTGTACAAAACTCAAATTGTTTTAGGAAAGAGAAACACATTTCTATAGAATGAAGAAAAAAAAGTCTGCTGTGACTATGCCTTCTGACATTTCTTATGCCAATTCTTGTGTTAATGTTTTCTTTATTCTGATGTACTATATGTATATCTTTGCACTGAAGCTGCTGATAGAAATGTTAATAAATAAGTTGTATATTTGTAAATTTGAACAGTAAGATTTTGTCAGAAAATATCTTTGAAATAGATCTTATCTTAATAGTTCAGCATAAAACACAATAACACACATAAAAAGTGAGCTGCGTTCTGAATGTACAGTACTTATCTGATCGAAGGTTATTGGAGAAATGTGTTGAGTAACAACATTTATTGCCACTGAACAAAACTGAAGATGTATTTTCTTCATCTTTCACATTTATATACCTCATTTCAGGGCTGGAAACTAAACAAAAGCGAGACAAAAAGAATTGGATTTTAACTTATGTCGTTCATTTTTCAAAGATATATACGTGCTCCAGTATAAACAGATGCATGAGCAAAAATATGAGTGTGAAGCATTACTTAATGTATTTAATCAAACTCATTTCCACCTTATGTTCCCTGACCTTATGACTTTGAATCAACATGATCATTTATTTTAGTAATAATATTGGAACAATGGACAAAATTGTTTGGAACAATACTTGAACGTGCCCATGTTTGTGGCGTGGAAATGAATTTATGTAGTGATTCTCTTGAAGAGCAACACATGACCTGAGGATGCAGATGTAGACAGGCATTTTATAAACAAGGTGAATAAATTCTTAACTTTACAGAATGATTTATTTTGTATCGCAATGAGGATAAATAAAAGCTGTATCTGTGATCATCCACAACATGCCCATATGGTTTAAATTGCTGCTGCTGAGACATAAATGAATAAATTTCCTATTTTGTAACAGTCTTGACACTTTCTTTTTACCTTATTGAACACAATATACTTTATTTTATCACTTTCAGTTGCATGTTTCTGCTTCTGACAGAAAGAAAATCATCATACAAACTATTTCACAGTTCTAGACTGTCTCTTCTTTCATCCTTGGGTGAAGGAAGAAGCGCATTGATGACAAAGTCTGACACAAATGAAGGGAGGTAGGACAGAGGAATCCAGAAAAGCTTCGCATCCCAGCCAGCACTATAACGCGTGCGTGGGAAGCGAGCTGTCAGCGCGTGCTCCATACACCTGGTCACCTTAGAGATATCTGGACTGCACAAGATGCCCATGGAGAAGTCCTGAGCTTTCACATCTGACGGGAAAAACAAAAGGACAGGAGTCATTTACTGTATTTATTTGACAGTGAATGCTGAACTGTGCTTCCACTCACAGTCATCAAAGTATGTAGCTCCATAGGAGTCTTTGACATCTTGAGGGAGGCGGGTCCACAGCCTCCTCAGGTCAGCTTCAATAAGATCCAGTCGGGTGAGACCGGTCTTGAAGAAACCGGGCTCGATAATGCTCACTTTGATGCCAAAGTGCTGCATGTCCCTCCTGGGCAGAAGAAGCAGACCATTATGTGTCTTTAATGCAACTGGAAAGCTTTTTATTGAGTTGTTTTTTAAATATTTTCCTTTAAAAGTAGGTTTACGTCATATTCTTATTTAAAAAGTTTGCATTTTTTTTGCAATTGTCAGCCTTTTGCAACTGAATGCAGTGGTGGAAAGTATACATTATAAGTAGTATTCACTTCACTACATTTCAGAGAGAAATATTGTACTTTTTACTCTCTACATTTGTAAGATTTTACATTTTTTACATTCAAGTATAAGCTTTTGAAATACAATACACTAAGCCAATGATTTCCAACATTTTGGAGACACATTTTAGACATCTACGAGTTAATAGTTCCACCAGTGAACAATATCCCCTCTAAACTTCTCAGATGGTTTAATTTAAATAACTGTTCAAGGCCAAAAGAGGTCAAGTGATCCAATATTTCACAAAAAACATCAACAATTGAAGGAAACACCTCCCTAGATGTGGCAAAAACAGGTATAGAAGGTCTTATATTACATCAGTTATTGGCTGACAGGGTTGGTTTGTGGTTTCTTCTTGCTGTTTTCTCTAGGTGGTTTTGGTGACAAGTGACAATGATACAGTGAACAGTCATACTTTTTTGTATTGTTTCTATTGTTTCTACTAACCCTTTACAATATGCTGTAATCTTAATATGACATGTGATTCTCATGTTTTCTACCTGAGGCTGTCGGAGAAGGCCTCCACTCCCCATTTGGACAGGCAGTATCCTCCACCAGTGAGAGACAGTCTGCCTAGGATACTGGCCACATTAACCACCCTGCCCTGGGCCTTTTTCAGCAGTGGCAGAAACTGGAGAGTCACCTCAATAACTCCTATCAGATTCACATCCAAAACCTTTGTGAAATCCTCCAACGTCATCCATTCTGTTGGACCGATGGGTATGGACCTGCCAGCATTGTTCACCAGACCCCACAGACCTGCAGAGAAGAGAGGCAGGATGATGATTACCAGCAGATGTCAACTTCTGATCTTCATTTCTCTTTTGTTACTAGAAGATAATGTTTTTCACATATCTTCACAAATATCAGAAATGTCTTGGCAGTTAGCAATTAAACTGATTCATTCAATATGCATCAGGCAAAATCTGAATTAAAGGCAAAAAAGGCTTAGATCTTATTGATTCCCTGTACATTAAAACTCTGTACATTATATCCAAACCACACTAAGCAGAGCCTTACTCCCTCTGTAAACTCAGTTGTATATATTGTTTTTTTGTTTTTGTTCATTCATATTTACATTAGGCATGCAACTAATGATTACTTCTCCTGCCAATCATTTTCTCAATTAATGGATTCATCGTTTTATCTATAAAAAAATAAAAAGTGAAAAATGTCAGTTATAATTTCCAAGGACAATGGTGACATCGCTTTTTACTAGTTTAATTCGACAAACAATCCAAATCCAAAAAGGGATTCACCATGTACTATGATGTGTGACAAAGAAAAGCATCCAAACCTCACATTAGAGAAGCTGGGACCCGAGAATATTTGGCCTTTTTACTTGTAAAATGACTCAAATGATTAAAAGCTCATCCAAGAATTAATTATCCATCGATCGACTAATCGATTAATCGTTTCGTCTCTAATTTACATGTAATGTTAGTATGCGTTTATATTTGTTTCTATGACACATTTTTTATTCTAATCTTAAATTAGCTAATCTTATTCTCATTCTGTTTTCATATTTCTTTATTTCGCTGTACTGACACCAGCACACACACACACACACACACACACACACACAAATTCTTATACACAAAATCTGAAGTTGTATCCTTGTCTCATCATTATGTAAGGGATGACACCAGCCAATCACATGTTGCTGGAGCCAGAAAACTAATGAGACATTTCTATACATATATGGATGATTTTCTAGCGGAAATGATGGCACATATGCAGTGTAGAAATGCCAAAATATCATATAGTACTATGGAGATTAGTATATACAGTGGGGCAAAAAAGTATTTAGTCAGCCACCAATTGTGCAAGTTCTCCCACTTAAAA